>CM062833.1:18185250-18253737 GCA_031772345.1 Himalopsyche anomala | reverse complement strand
TTATTATTTATATTTTATTTATTTTTTATATTATATTATTTATATTTAATTATTAATTATATTATAATTTTATTTTTAATTAATATATTATTTTTAATTATATTAATTTTATATATATTTTTTATAATATTATTTATATTATTTTATAATATTATATTTTTATATTAATATTTATTTAATTTTTATATATTATATAATTTTTATTTATATTTTTATTATTTATTATATTTTATTATTTATAATTTATATTATATAATATTTATTTTATTATAATTATTTTAATATTTTATTTATTAATATATTTATTTATTATTTATATATATTTATTATTATATTTATAATATTTTAATATTATTTATATTATTATAATTTTATATATTAATAATTTATATTATATTAATATTATATTTTTATATTAATATTTATTTATTATTTATTATTTAATTTTTATTTATTTTATTATTATATATTATATTTATATTTTTTTATATTATATTATTTATATTAATTATTTATTATTTATTATATATTTTATATTATTATTTATAATATTATATATTTATATAATTTATATATTTATTATTTATTTTTAATATTATATTTATATATATAATTTTATTATTTTTTTTAATATTATATTTATATTTTATATTATATATATTATATATTATTATATATATTTATATATTATATTAATTATATTATTTATTTTATATTATATATTTTAATTATTATTTTATTAATTATTTATATAATTTATATTATTTTATATTATTTAATATTATTTATTATATTTTAATTATTTATTATTATATATTTATTATATATTATTTATATTATTTATTATTTATTATTAATATATTATTATTTTATATTATATTTTATTAATTATTATTTTTTATATTATTATTTTATATTATTTTATATATATTTTATTATTTATATATTTTTATTATATTAATTATTATATTATTTATATTATTATATATTTATTATTTTATATATTTTTATTATATTTATATTAAATTATATTTTTTATTATATATTATTTATATTTTATTTTATATTTATATATAATATATAATTATTATTATATTATTTATAATATTATTATTTTATTATATTTTTTTATATTATTTATTTATTATATTTATTATTTAATATTATTATATTTAATTTATTATTTTTATTTATTTATTAATATTATTATATTATATTATATTTTTATTTATTATATTTATATTTATTTTAATATTTTATATTTTATTATTATTTTTTATTTATATTATTATATATTATTATATTTATATTTATTTTATTTTATAATTTATTATTATATTTTATATTTATATTTATATTATTTTATATTATTTTATATTTATATTTATATTATTTTATAATTTATTTATTTAATATTTATTTTATATATTTATTTATTTTATTATTTATATATATTTTATATTTATTATATTAATATATTATAATATATATTTTATTTATTTTATTTAATTATTTATATTTTTTATTATTTTATTTTATTTTTATATAATATTTATTATTTATATATATTTTATATTATTTTTATTATATTATTTTATTTAATTTATTTAATTATTATTATATTTTATTATTTATTAATTTATTATTATATTATATTTATATTTTTAATATATTTTTATTTATATTAATATTTATTTTTATATATTATATTTTTAATTATTAATATTTTTTATTTATATTATTTTATTTTTTAATTATATTTTATTATTATTTAATTTTATATTAATATTATTATTTATTATTTTTATATATATTATATTTATTATATATTTTTATTTTATATTATTTTTTAATTATATATTTATTTAATATTATTTATATTTTTATTATTTTTAATTTTTTATTTAATTATTTATATATTATTTTTATTTATTTAATATTATTTATTAATATTTTTATTTATATATTTTATATTTAATTAATTTTTATTTTTAATTATTTATAATATATTTATATTTTATTATATTAATTTTATTATTTATTATTTTTTTATTAATTTATTATTTTATATTTATTATATTATTAATTATTTATTATATTATATTATTTATATTTTATTTTATTATATTTATTTTTATATTTTATTATATTATTTTTTATATTATTTATTTTTTATTATTTTTATATATTATTTATATTATTAATAATTATTAATAATTTATATATTTATTTTATTATTTATATTATATTTTATATTTATTAATATTATTATATTTATTTATATTATTTTATATTATATTTATATTTTTAAATTATTTAATTTATTATTTTTATTTATTTATTAATTATTTTTATATTATTTATTATATATTTATATTATTTATTTATTAATTATTATTTTATTATATATTTATTATATTTATATTATATTTATTATTTATATTTATTAATTATTTTTTTATTTATTATATTTTATTATATTTTATAATTATATATATTTAATTTTTTATTATATTATTTTATTAATTTATATTTTATTTATATTTTATTATTATATTTATTATTTTATATTATATATTATTTATATATTTTTAATTATTTTATTATATATTATTAATTATTATTTATTATATATTTTATTTTTTATTATTTATATATTATTATTATATTTTATTTATTATTATTTTATTATTTATTATTATATATTTATATATTATTTTATATTTTATTAATTTATATTTTATATATTTTATATTATATTATATATTATATTTTATATAATTATTTTTATTTATATATATTATATTTTTATATTATTTATTATATTAATTTTATATATTTATTATTTTTATTTATTATTTATATATTTTATTTATTTATATTTATATTATTTTATTAATTTATATATTTATTTATATATATTAATTTTTATTATATTTTTATATTAATTTATTATATTTATTATTTTTATTTATTATTATTATATTAATTAATTATTATATTTTTTTATAATATTTATTATTTATTATTATATTAATTTATATTTATTTTATATTATATTATATTATTTATATTATATATTTTATATTATATTTTATTTATTTATTATATTTATATTTATTATTATTATTTATAATTATTAATCATTATTATTTTATATTAATATTTAATTATATATTATTTTATTTTTATTTATATATTTTATTAATATATTTTATTATATATTATATAATTATTATATTTTATTTATTATTTATATTTTATATATTTAATATTTATTTTATTTATTTATTTTAATATTTATTTTATAATTTATTATATTTTATATTATTTATTATTTATTTTATATTATATTTTTATTATTTATTATATATTTTATTTATATTTTTATATATTATAATTATATTTATTTTATATTTATTATATTATTTATTTTTATATTATTATTATTTTAATATTATATTTATTATATTATAATTATATTTTTATTATTTTATTTAATTATTTTATATTTTTTATATTTATATTTATATAATTATTTTATTTATATTTATTATTTATATAATTATTTATATTTTTATATATTTATATTTATTATTTTATTATTATATTTTATATATTTATTATTTTATATTTAATTTTTTATATTTATAATATTATTTTATTAATATTATTATATTTTATTATTTTATATTTATATTTTATATTATTATAATTTTTATTTATATTATTTTTATATTATAATTATTTTATTTATATATTTATTATTATTTTATATTATATTATTTTATATATTTATTATAATATTTATATATTTAATATTTATATTTTTTAATATAATTTATTTATTTTATTATTATTATATTTATTATTTTATAATTTTATATTATATATTTATTATATATTTATTTTTTATATTTATTATTTATTTATATATTTATATATATTTATATTTATTATATTTTATATTATTTAATATTTTTATTATTATATTATTTTATTAATTAATTTTTAAATTTTTATATATTTTATATTTTTATTTATTTATATTATTATTTATTTTTAATATTTATTTTATATTATTTATATATTATTATATTATTTAATTATATTTATATTTTAATAATTATTATATTTATATTATATTATTTAATATTATTTTTATAATATTTATTTTTATATATTATTTATATTTATTTTATTATTTATTTATATATATATTTTATAATTATTTTATATATTATTTATTATATATTTAATTTATTTTATTATTTATATTTAATTTATATTATTATATTTATATTTATTATTATTTTATATATTTATTAATTATTTATATTATTATTATTATATTTATTTATTTTATAATTATATTATTTTATTATTATATTATTTTTTATTTATTATATTATATTTATATTATTAATATTTATATTAATATTATTTATTATTTTAATTATATATTTATTATTTTATATTATATTTATTTTTATTATATATTATTTATATTATAATTATTTTATTTATTTTATTTTTATTTTTATTAATATTATTATTATATTTAATTATATAATTATTAATATTTATTATATTTATTATTATATATTATATTTTTATAATTTATTATTTATTTATTTATTTTTTAATTATTTTTATTATATTTTATATTATTTATTATATTATTTATAATTATATTATTTATTTATATTATTTTTTATATTATATTATATATTTTATTTTATTTTATTTATTTATATTATATTATTTTATTTTATTTTTTTATATTATATATTATATTATATTATTTTATTTTATTTTATTTTATTTTATTTATTTTATTTTATTTATATATATTTATATATTATATTTATTATTTTATTTTTATATTATATTATATTTATTATTTTATATATTTTATTATATAATTTTTATTATTTATTAATTATTTATAATTAATATTTTATTTATATTATTATATTTTATAATTATTTAATTATTATTATTATTATTTTTATTTAATATTTTATATATTTATTATATTTAATATTTATTTTATATTAATATAATTATTTTATTATTATTTATATATTATTTTTATATTTATTATTTATTATATATTTTATTTTTATTATATTATATTTATTATTTTATATTATATATTTTATTATTATTTTTAATTATTTTTATATTATTAATTTATTAATATTATATTATATTTTATATATTTTATTTATTATTATTTATTTATTAATTTATAATATATTTTATATTATTTTATTATTATATTTTATTATATTATTATATTTTATAATTTATTTTTTATTAATTTATTTTATTAATATTTTTATTATTTATTTTATTAATTTATTTTATATTATTTTATATTATAATTTATTTTATATATTTATTTTATATTATATTTTTATTTATTATATTTTTATTTTATATTTATATTTATTTTATATTATATTTATTATATTTAATTTTTTATTATTTATATTTTATATATTATTTTATTAATATATTTATTTTATATATATTTTATATTATATTTATATTTATATTTTTATTATTAATTATATTATTATATTATTTTATTTATTATTTTATTTTATTTATATTAATATATATTATTTTTTATATAATTATTTATTATATAATTTATATATTTTTATTATATTTAATATTATTATTTATTAATTATATTTTATTTATTTATATTTTAATATTATTTATTATATTATTATTAATATTTTATTATTTTATATTATATTTATATTATTATAATTTATTATATTTATTTTTATATTATATTTATATATTATTTTATTATATATTTTATAATTTTATATTTATTATATAATTATTTTAATTATATAATTTATTTATTTATTATATTTTATATTATATTTTTTTATTATTATATTTATATTTATATATTATTATATATTTATATTTAATTTTATTATTATAATTTATTATTTTATATTATTAATATTATTATATTATATATTATATTTATATATATATTATTATTTAATATTTATTATTTTTATAATATTATATTATATATATTATATTTTTTATTATTTTTTTATTCTAATATTATTATTTTATAATTATCAATTCAACAATTTAGCAAAGTGTATGTATTGCTGTTATATAAATAACATTCTTTGTTTAAACTTATTTTTAATCAGTCTTGTATCTTGTAATGATCGAAGCCGGTTCTGATGATTATATTAAATACAGTAATTAAATAATCAGTGAAAATATGATTATTTTCGTATCCATGTGCGATCCGATCCGTTGAACATTGCGCCATAAATCCGGCATATTTTTTTAAATACAATGCAATAAAATGCATTTTCACTGAAAATTGTCAGTAACTCTTTTATTTGAATTTAATGCGATATAATTAATTCAATAATCATAGGTATTTGAATTATTTTTTAATATATAATATGTAAAAAAAATGTGGAACAGTTTTGTACATTTATTTTGCAAAATTTAGGGGTTACTTTAAGTGAAAGATAATTCTAGTCTTATGATGCTTCCCAGAAAAGGCGAAACACGTGGCATAGTTATACAGCCGATGGAATATTGTTTTAATTTTTTTTTACATCCTTTAAATCTTTCTTATTTCACTAGGGTAGTTTGTGAGCCGATTTCCCAACGGCTAAAAGTTTTATTTTCGGAGATAGAAAGATATATTCTGCGAGTTCAGAAGAATACATTTTTCTCAGTTTTACATTATATTTTCTCGGTGGGCTTTTTGCCACATCTATAGTCGCATAACAAAAGCGATAGATTTATAATTTGTAATTATAAACAAAATAATAGTATTTATCTACAATATTTCAATGATCAAAAGATACTTCTTAAAGTGTTAACTGACGAAACTTAGTGGAAAGGCATCACAATGAAAAAATCTTTTGTACATATTCCAAGATCAATTTCTTAGGACCAGGACTGGTTTCGCTGATCATGAGCATTTCCAACTGATATTCATAAATATTCATAGAGATTATTGATATTGTTTATTTTAGTGATTATTGATAATATCACAGGAGGCGCAAAAAACGTGTTTTGATGATTTTGGGCCAAATGCAGATTATGAATTATACATAACCTTGAAGTTCACGGAGACTTCTAAACTGGTGTTTAATTGACATAATCTAATATCAAATAAATAAACTGTCTAGGAAAAACCTTTATTTCAGTCTTTTTTCTTGGTTTTAATTTTTTAACAGGTCATCTTTTTCAAACATAAAAGCTAAATTTAGATACTAATTCGGCATTTGCAGCATACATCGTTTTGGTAGAACGTGTATCACGTTAGATACATTGTGATTATTTAAAAAAGCTGTTTTGTAAAAACTGTGGGTTACGTTCTTTTTCCTTTCCACAGTCGATATCTTTTATAATTATTATATATAAATTATTTTCACATTTTTGCAACCAATTGTTTGTTTCACCGTAATAACTTGTTAGTCTAGCATGGCTTTTGTATAAATAGCTCTGTATAAATATATTTTTATATCAGTTGAAAATTCCTGTTTCAAGTATTTTTTTTAAATATAAATCAAAGTATAGATTTTGGTAACTTTATTTAATTTTTTAATTGTTGGTGTTTTTTAATTATAAAAGTGCAAGGAATATATCGTTGGTATACTGCCAGAATACAAGTAAAAAAAACCTTGTTTTTTGAAAATCGACTTATTCGAATATCACGAAGCGAACTGAAATGTAGCGTGGCCTTTCACAATGAGACAAATGAATAAACAACAATTGAAAAAATGTTTACAGCTCAAAACCGTTCAGTCGTTTAATCATCTTTGGGTATCTGTAAAAAATAAGAATACAGCTAAAAAGCGTTCAGCTATTTAAAGGTTTTTCCTAGTAATAACTGTCAACGAGATCGACTTAACCGAAACGTCAAAAACATGAAAGAGGACCGACGGGGTACAATTTGACCCCAGAAAACTTTGCATTACATTTTTTAACAGCTTAGCGACCGCGGACGCGTATTTGTTTTTTTGAAAAACAAAGGTTGCTGGCTGGCGGACTCGTATATGCGTATAGGCATCTGGAAGCTAAGAAAATTAAATTTGGTAAAGATATCTCAATTTGTTTACAAATTATAGTGAATTTAGTAAAATTACAATTTTTATTTCGGCAGGTGAAATTTTGTAAAAAAACATGCGGTCGTTAATTAATTAAGGTATCATTGGAACTTACAACAAATAAGGAGCAAACACTCAAAAAGTGATTTGTCACACAAATACAGAGCTAGAGAAATGATGATTTGAGTGTTAGAGAAATCACGGTTTGCTTCAATGTGTCAACTTTATGATTTAATTTTTATAGGAAAAAACTTCTTTGAGCACTAATTCTGATTTCCTATCTATCATATTTCCATACTATCAGAACTGATATTAAACGGCATTTTTCAAAAATTGTGACAAACCACTTTTTGAATGTTTTTAATGTCAGCTTTGTCGGGCCCTATGGCGCAGCGGTTACCGTTGTTGGCTTCCGTGCCGGATTTCACGGGTTCGAGTCTCAGTACGTACAGCATTTTTTCGATCGAATTATCGATTTCTGTTCGAAGGCATGGGTGTTTGTGATGTTCAAAAATTTCCCTTCCACCCTTTTCGATCCTCTAATAACTGGGTGTAGCTAGTAATTAGCTAACCACTAGTCCTATACTAGTCTTATCCTTCTATCTCTACTACTCCTTTTGTATAAAAGAGGCTGAGCGACAGGAACAAACAGTTCTCGTAAAAAATCCTCTAGAGATATTCTATTAGGAAGCTATATGCTCCACATTGGGAATGAGACATGGATTTAAAAGAAAAGAAGATATTATTGGTATTCATCGAATGGTTGAAATTAAAAGAATTTTGTTATGTAAATTAGTGCTTCCCAAACTTTTTAATTTCACGGCCCCCTAAATCTGAAAAAAATAATCCGCGGCCTTCCTCAATACAAAAAATATCCTGCGGCGGGCCCCGGAGAAATTCCGCGACCCTCAATCTGCGAAGCACTGATGTAAATGACCCCATTTGAAACTCAAATGTTAAATCTATTGAACTGGATTGAATATGCAAAACACCCTATTTTTGGCTCAAAGTTTTCTGGCAGTATAGCGACAAAATTACAGGAATCAATTTACTAAATGAAACGATACCACCCTGTACACTGCACAGTGTACAGCCAATGATATCACTAGTAGATAGAGTTTTATCAAAAATATATCAAGCATTATATCCGATTGAATAGAAAATGGTCACGCGATTTCAATAATGTTGACAAAAATGACAGTCAAATCGATGGATATATAATGACATAAATTGATTATTATTATGTTGCCTTCTTGTAGATAACTGATTGTCAAAATAACAAATGAATCGAAGTTTTATAATGTCAAAAGGAAAATTATTTTTCAATACGGTAGATAAGTATTTGAAAGTAGAATTTTGTGTTTATTAAAACACTTTTTTATAGAAACGTTTTTAGTGGTTCATTCGTTGTGATCACTTATAAGTGTTTCGAATACAAAAGTTACAATGGTAGTGATGAGTAGTGTGTCGATCGTGAATCTACTTTTAGTCGATTGCAGACCTATAAAATAGGCTTTAATTGTTCTCTCTTAATATGATTACAAGTGATAACAGTTGATCGCGAGTTTTTGCGACACTTTTTATCAATTGATTTATAGATTACGGGGTTTTGTAAACTTTGTAATTTACGTTTAACCGATTGAATACCGCGCAAATAAATTATTAATATGTCTCAGAGATAATGCGTGTTTTTGAGAAAAATAATTATGCCTAATATACATTCGAATTCGATATTTTAAAAACTTATATTGACTCAGTATAGATAGCACTACACATATTCATCAAATTATTTCTTATATTCTATTAGAATGCCAAATATTTAATTTTTTAAATGTCTTGGACATCCGTGTTCGCTTGCATATGTTCGGGACACCAGTGTCCGCTTGGTATTCAAGTGGTTAAGAATAAGAATCAATGTAAAGTTTATTAATAAACAACCTTATGATGCATGATGATTCTTATCAAATAAGCGAGATACGTGTCACAATTTGTAACATGATGGAATGACAAAGTTATTGAATTTAGTTGTACATTAAAAACGAATTTCCACTATGTTCGATAAATTTGGCGGCAACGTTGAGGAAGAAGTTTTTAAATATAAAATTATTATTCCACAGTGTAACAAATTGTTACACGTGTTTTATTATGAACAAAAAATGATGCAAAGTAATTTATAATTTATTTGTAATCTTTACAATATTCTGTCTGATTATGCTTCTTAAAAAAGGGAAATATGTGTAACAATTTGTGACACAAAAAGTGGAGTAACAAAGTTATCAAATTTAATTTCCGCAAAGTTATCTATCGCTGAGTCCATCAAAATTATTAAATGTAGCTCATAGGAAAAAATGTATTAAAAAATGAGTCAGTACTTTTATATACAATAACAAATAAACTTATTTTTTCCATTGTTAATCGCTAGATAGACAGCATAATTAATGCCATTCCGTTAATGCCTTCACAGTCTGTTTAAGAACAAGTTAGTGCCAATTCGTAAGTGGATCTGAGGCGCTAAAATATTTGATGTGCGATATTTTCCAATAATTTTCTTCAATATTATTTGAACTTTGATAATAACGACTTCGGAGAGGTTATTTTTGGAATTGGTCTAAGTAAACATTACCTACAGCTAAAACACTTTGAAATAGTACACTACCGATGTACATACCGCGGAGCTTTGGTATTGATAACTAATAACAAAATGTATATTATGACATTATAAAGTAAAGTTATTTAATATGAAAATATATAAATATGATAGAATAATTCGGAACCTACATATAAAAGAGTGGTATACCTTCTCTGATTCCGTTGTCGTCCGACACTAAACAAAGCATATTGTTGCAGTAGTTCTACATTATTTACCAAAGATTTGTTTATCATAGAGTTATTTATGTTACAATTACTTCGTGGCGCAGTCGTAAACAATGTTGGCAACCGTGACGGATCTCGGTTTCAACTCCCAGAACATACAGACCATTTTTGTTTCTGTCGATTAATCGACTTTTTTTCGAATGCATAGGTGTTTGTGATGTCTAAAGTTCCCTATCACTCTTCCAATCCAAGATTCGCAACCGAATATGCTCGCATTATCCTATAAGCGTATAAGGCGTGCGCTTGGGGCCTCCGAACTTTAGGGGCCTCAATAATGACTTATATTATGTATTCCATGTACTCTTTGTTCAGGTTTTTCATATTTAACATGAAATTTTATGACGTTCTTATAAAACATGGCCTCCAAATTTTATTGCGCCTTGGGCCTCCCATGTGATTTATCCGCTACTGAACATGCTGGCATATCAAGTATTTTGATACGGTATGGTTTATTGTCACCCGCTCCTACTTCTACTTTTGTGATGAAAACTGGTAGACATTTAAAATTTTTAGCTAAATTAATTGTGTTTAAATTTTGTTATGATGTAACCCGTAATACCAATTGTTTTAGTGTTTATGGCCTTAAATGGCAACATTGTTTTTCGAGACCCGATGCGATTTTTGTTTCTTTCTTTCTTGCTCTTTGGGATACGAACCGAACACAATGTGTGCGGGAGACACTTCCCGGTCCTGTAGCGTGGTTCCAGAGACCTTTAGTTGTAAATTCACTTGCAGTTTTTCGTCCGAGATGAAAGAACTGATATTTTTCCATTTCGACGAAAATTAAAAATTCATTTTTTTATTCCGCGCTGAGTTTAACATTAATTTTCTTAACTTTTATAAAATCGTGTGAGCAATCTAGGTATTATAATAGTTACTGTGTATTGTATTAATTTGAAATTTTGTCTGTTAAATATTGTATGTGATTAAACTTCGGTGATTGTAGATTCCTAAATAAATATGTTCGTAACAGTTGAGCGATGGGTTTTATTTTATTTCTACCAACCTGTTTTACGTCAGGTTCATTCAAGCTCTTATTGGTCTTAATGTCTTTTATTAGTGGGGATTTATTCTTGAGGTATAACATCGTGAACAAAAGTAGAAATTTCTCACATTAAAGTGAACTCGTTCAAAAATAAATTACGAGTAATGTCAATTTAGCTGATAAACAATAATACACCTCGTCGAAGTAAATAGGTGCCTACTTTGATATTTTTTCTTAATTCATACAAAAGAGTGCCACCTTATAAATGTCAATTCAATCAATGAAATCAAAATAATTGTTATCGCGTTGATCGGGATGTGTGTTTTGCTGTTTCTTACGACGACATATAAAAAATCGATGGCATCGATAGTTAAGTGAATTTACAAAATAAGCACAATAAAGTGATGGCTTCATACTAGGGATTCTGTGTCGAGATAACCTTAGTATAAACTAATGGAAAATCAACGCTTTTCAACAACGGAAGTCTCGATTCCTCCGGGACATTTGATTTTTTATTCAGACTTTTGCTTATTCATTAATAACATTAGTGTAAAGTAGATTTTATTCATTCAAGACAACTATAATTTGAGAATCTTTATACCTTGAGAACCTTCAGGGCAGATGCCAGTTTGAAATATGAACCATAAAATTACTGACCCAATGTACTATTTTTCGAATTAAATGGTTTCATCGGCAAAATCAAACGAATCCCTCGAATGATGTGTAATAAAAAAGAGTATGTGTTTATATATTTACAATAAAATATTATCATCTTTTTCATATTCAACAAACAAAATGTTAGCATGGATTCTGAGTTACCAGCAGTATTCATGCGTAGAGATATTTGTCCCGGGACATTCCCCAGGAAAAAGTTGAGACTTCCCAAAACAGCTTTGGCAAAACGACTAGAATTGTTGCGTAAATAAAAAATTTGCTGTATAACAGTATTATAATCGAGTTCTATCAAACAAATGCCAATTCAATCATCACACGGTATGAAATAATTTAATAATTAAAATTGGAATCATTTCCAGGATATAAAAAATAGGTAGCCCTAGGTTAGCAAGACGCGTGAGAAACTGAATACCAACTGGAAATATGTGATTGAAAATAGCCCGAATATTATTTATTATTTATAATTTCGACTGCTAATACATACATTGGTGGAAATGTTTAATACATATTTCTTTCCTAACTCACCAGCTGTATTGATTTCACCGGGTGGTCGCAATGTATTTATGTCAATTATAAATTATTCAAAAATAAAACATGGAATTCGTTTTGATAACACTATTAATACTTGCTATTTTTGTGATTACGTCATTTGATTTATAAATCAGATAGGTAGTATTACCACAGTTGAATACATTTATATGTATTTTTATATCGACAGAAACGTTATGGCTATTATTAAATGGCATTACTTCGGATGTCAACATATTTCAGACATGTTTAGAAGGGTAGCTATTATTTTTTCATTATTATTGTTAAAAGTAAATGTTTATTTATCTTAGTAGACTTAGAACTTAAACTTGATAAAAAAAAACATGTACATATTTCTAAATTGTTTTTTTATAGAGCTGTATATGGACCTAACATACCCTCTGCATTATTTGAACGAATAGTGATACCATCTATCAGATTATTCTACCGTCGGACAAAAATAAAATTCTTATTTGGTAATTATGTATATTATGAAAACAATTTAAATTTCATTTTTGTTGATTAGTTAAGTACGAGAAAAGAATATTAAAATAATTTAAAATGACTACGATATAACAAACGATGTCTTACCGTATACCTCTCAAAATTATTCTATTTTTAAAAGAAAACTAACTACATATTACATAGTACAAATGTATTATTAGATTTTTCTTTAGCTATTTCCTATAGAACAGGAGTCACTAAACTTTTTGAGAAGCGGGCCGGATTGAACTTTTTAAAAACTAAGGGGGCCGGACGACAAATAAATTCTTATTGGAACTCAATCAGAATATTATTTCATTTTATGTGGTTACATAATAATTAGAATTTAAACAAATGTTTGCTTATTTTATAATTTCAATAAATGAGAATATTCGAGAATTTTTTGGGTAAACGAACATCTGGTCGTCTCGCTTCCAATTTCTATCCAACTTCCTTCACTTTGAGTCCCCTACCAGATAGTTGTATGACAATTGATGATTTGAAATAAATAGTTGTCGTGAATTCACAACTAAATCATGAAAAATTATATTTCTTATATGAATATTTTCTATGCGAAAATCCAGAACTTGGATGAAGAACGGGCCGGATGAAAATCTTCGGCGGACCGTAGTTTGGTGACCGCTGCTATAAAACCATGAACACAAAAACGTCACTCGATTCGGATTACTTTTTTTAAAGCATAACGATTAAATATGAAGAGTTTGGTTGTGCTGCTCTTTATTACTCAATTTGGTGTCCGGTTAATAGGATAGATGCGGAAAGATACTTCAGTAAATATAATTTTATTGTAACAGGTCGTCTTACTGACATGTTCTGTTTATTTTCATTAATTAAAGTCTCATTCTCTATTTTACATTATGGTAAAATTTATTTCAATTGAATAATAATAATTAATACAAATATAAGCTATAATCAAATATTTTTACTGCTGAGATTTAAAATCAAAATGCTTAAAATATGAGTTTTTTTTGATTTATGTTAAAACAATAAATACAGAGTACAGTAATACCCCGCTTAGCGCGACCCCGTTAAGCGCGGTTTCACTATAACGCGAATTTCAAATTTCGCGCTCAAATGCCTCGTATTACGCGAAAGATTGCGTATAAACATATTTAGTCACAGATGTCACAGTACACATACATTAGTTCCTTCTATGTTGAAAGCTTGTTTTTGATTATGTCAAAATGATAAATGAAATTATATATTTTTTCCCCCATGTTCGCTTACAATGTGGAGCATATGGCTTCCTAATGGAGTTATCTCAACAGATTTTTTTCTACGCGAACTGTTTGTTATTTAGTCGCTCAACCTCTCTTGTTCAAAGAGAGTAGTAGAGATATAAGGATACGGCTAGGACAGAACTAGTGGTTAACTAATCGCCCTCGCTACGCCCGGTTATTCAAGGATCAGAAATGATGGGAGAAACGTCACAAAAAACCATGCCTTCGAACAGAAATCGATATATCGATCGAAAAAATGCTATTCGTACTGGGACTCGAACTCGTGAGATCTGAAACGGAAGCCAACAACGCTAACAGCTGCGCCATAGGACCCGATTATATTATAGGAAAAGAATACTACAAACAAAAAAACATAAATCTTCTTTAAAATGCACTTTAGGGACTTAGTGTCAGCGTCGAGTCCAAACCTCTGTATGTGCTCCAAAAACAAAAATATTTCAAGATCACTTATATCTGAATAGATTTCTTTTAAGATTTTATGAAAGATAACAAAATTTTAAATAATCTTTAAAAAACAGTTTGTTACTGAAACGTCAGTTCGTTAACAGCATTATTTTTAATGTTATGATTCTGCATTCATATATTAAAAAAGTCATTTTTATTCAAGAAAGCTACCCTCTCTTTTGACATATTCAAATATGAAAAAAAAACTATGCCCTGATTTAAAAAAAATACAAGTTAAAGTAGAGTTTTACTGAATGTGTAAATTTAGACAAAAATAAATGATTTGATCTAATAAAAACTAGCTAACAGCCTTCTAATATACGCAATAAAAAAAAATCTATCGTCATTACAACGAATATATTTTATAGAAAATTTACGCCTTATTTACGACCGATACAGTAGTTAAACAATCAAGAGATTGCGGTTTGAGTTTAAATAATTGAGATGTATTCAAATAAAGCGAATTAAATTTTTAGAATGTAATGTAAATCAAAAATAAACATGCACTAAGCAGATTTAAAATTATTCAGAATTTTTCCTGGAACATGAATCACATGATGCTTGAACATTTGATTTTTTTAAAATGTTAATGTAATGTATTAGCTAACAAAACAGCTGTGTAATGTTTACCACAGTTGTCTTAATTTAAACATTGTGGCATTTAGGTTACATTGTTGATTATAATTGTATATTATATTATTTATTGGTGGATAAATTATTCGAATGCTCCTCTTTTATAATATTTTTCTAGGCAATTTGGTTTGAATGTGATTTGTGGTATATATTTGATAGTTGTCAAATGTCAGAACTATGATAATTTTTTGTTGCAGAAATAGTGGAAAATTGAGCACACAAGAAATGAAATGAGCCAAGTAGTAAAATGGTATAACTTTTCTTTTTGACTTTTAAGTACAATTACGTGTTTATTTAGTGTTTTGGGAGACTGTATATTTTTAATTTATTGAAATGTCACTTTTACAGTGTGTATTTAATGAGGTCACTTAACTTTTATAATTCTTTAAGACACGTAGGATATTATAACGCATCTAACTTATTTTTTCCTAAAATACCACTTGGGTCACTTCACCTCTCATGTGTTCAATTAATGTTAAACGAAGTAACGCTTCAACTTTATTGCTGCGAAACTAAAAACACTGTTATTTTTACGTTATTTGAATGAAGTTCTACAAAGTAAAGATTAATTAAATTGAAAATTTGGTTTCAGTTTGTGGAATATCACAAATCGAGTTTTGACATGCCTGCAGTGAGCCTTGATTTTAAGGGAAAGAAGGATAAGGCTAGAACAGGACTAGTGGTAAACTAATCACTATTGCTACACCCAGTTATTAAAAGATAGGAGGAGAGGAAATAATGTGAATTGACATCACAAACACCCAGTCTTTGATCACAACTTTGAGTTCAATAATTCACTGTGATCTTACTGGGAATCGAACCCAGACTTGCGTGATCGGCAGAGCAAGCTCTTACCAACTGGGCCACAGCAGGCGACTTATTCTTATTACTATTGATTACAGATTATATATTTCGATTTCGGGATTGACAACTTTTTCAATCCTCTCAAATTTTTTGAATTTTAACGACGTGAGACCTTTTTTGATTATCTCTTCCGGGATTTACAATATCAAAAACCCAGGAATTTACGGAATCCCCAAAATAAACCAAAATTTTCAACCGTTTTTTTTAGTCCTCGCTTAACTTTCTCTCATTTTCTCAATACCGATTTCTTGTGATTAGTAATGTCACACTCCCTAGATTTTGGGATAGCAGAATTGGACAGGATCCCGGGGTTGGAGTCTCTACTGCTGACCACTGAACTAGACGGTCAGTATGAATTATTTGGTATTTTATAGAATATGGAAACACGTTTATAGCTAGACATACACTTTTATAACAAATTTACGATTCTTTTTTGTACATTTGTACATTCACCGTAATAATAACATGATACATTCATCGAAAAGAAAACCATCGCCACTTCTGTAATATCATTGACTATAAACATGTAAAGAATGAATTATAGCATCGTAAAAAGGCAAGTCGTCATAATTCATAACGTTTTAAAAGTTTGAAGCTCACGTTTGAAATACATTAACATTTTTGAAGCTCACTTTTCCACGGCAAAATCATTCAAAACCTCTCTACCTTTACGTGCATTATATGTAAAATAATAAAATTCTTCTTTTTATACGTTGAGAGATACATACATACATGTTGAAGTAGTTTTAACACCATTTTGACCTATATATTGTTTAAGATAACTTTGTACATAATATTATGTACTGACAACCCGTCTCAACTCTTCTGAAGTAGGGTGACCATATTGCCAAAGGTCAATACATATACGTGCGATAAAAAATATTCATATACGTGTTTAAACATCTGAATATGAAGAAAAATAAATTTATTTATTTCCAATTACATTCGGTTATAGTGCGTAATTTGCACATTTATACTAAATAGCTTTTTTTTTTTTAACATATTTTTTTATCCATGTCCGCTCCCAATGTGGACTCCTAATGGAGTTTATCTCAACAGAAGTGTTTCTACAAGTACTGTTTGTTACTCAGTTGCTCAACCTCTCTTTTTCTAAAGAGAGTAGGAATAGAAGGATAGGGCTAGGACAAGACTAGTGGTTGGCTAGTCGCTCTCCATACGCCCCGAGTATGGGAGGGGGGAATTCAAGACATACATCCATGCCTTCGAACAGAAATTCATAAATCCATTGAAAAATCAATTTATAAAACTGTCCGTACTGGGATTCGAACCCGTGACCTCCGTAACCGAAGCCAACGACGTTGACCACTCGACCACACGTCGACGGCGCTGAATATCTACAAGCACAAAAATGTTGAAACTTGTTGAAGCCCAGAGCAAACTTTTTTGAATACGCCAAATATTTTAAAGTACGACATAAATTTGACGAGAATTTTTTGTAAGTCACTCAAGATAAACTCGATGAGAATTGACATCACGATTACTTAGTCTTAGATCTTCGATTTAAATTGAAAAACAATCTAAATTTGATATTTGATTTACCGTTAATTGAACCCAGACCCGTGTGGTGGCAAGAGACAAACTCTTACCAACTAGACTACAACGAGCTACTTATAATGTTATACTGTCTCACACAATTAAATTATTACAGTTTTAAGCTGCCGGGTTCGTAGTGCAGTGGTCAACTTCATTAGCTTCCGAGAGGAAACTCATGAGAAACTCACGAATCCCTGTACGAACAGCATTTTTAAAATCAATTTATCGATTTATGTTCGAAAGCATGTATGCTTAAAATTCCCACCCATCTTCCACTTCCACTGTTCTAGCCCTTGTCTCAGTCCCTATTTTCTTCTTTAAAAAAAGCAACTGAGTGTCAAGCTGTTCTTGTAAAAAAGTGCATTATTAGCGAACAGGGATTCAAAAAATATTTCACTGTAATTAACCAAATGGTGTCATAATTATGACGATTTTAATAAACCATTAAAATGTAACACTTATTATAAAATGTCCTGGATACGGAGACAGTTCGCCTGATTTGAGTTGGGACTCATAAGGTTAACGTTTTTTTTTTGTCTGTTCTTCAAAAATTAAATATACAGAACTTACATACCGACTGTGGAAAGGAAAAAGGACATAACCCACACAAAGAAAATTTTACAGGAGGCACAAAAAAGTGTTTTCATGGTTATGGGCCATATGCAAATTATGAAATATCCACAACCTTGAAGTGCACGGAGACTTCTAAACTGGTGTTTAATTGACATAATCTAATATTTTTTAATAATTTAAGAAATTGTCTAGGCTAAACCTTTTTTTCAGTTTTTTTTCTTGGTTTTAGTTTTCTCAAGCTCATCTTTTTTCAAACTTAAAAGCTAAATTTGGATACTAATTCGGCATTTGCAGTTTACATATTTTGATAGAACGTGTATCATGTTGGATACATTGTGATTTGTGATTATTGAAAAAAGCTGTTTTGTAAAAACTGTGGGTTACGTCTTTTTTCCTTTCCACAGTATCGTTCGGAAAATTCAAACTGGAAATTAGTACATACCATTCGTTTAGTACACACAAAGTCTAAGTAGTTAATAATCAAGAAGTAAATTTCAATTAAAATTAGTATTAGCGATCAATGATATTATGATAAATGGTTTTCACTTGACTAAAAATGATTGTCACTCCAATTTACTCCAGTCACGAGACTCGAGTGGAGTACAACTCAGAGGCAGACACTTTCAAGTTGAGTAACTCAATTTATTTTCCTAAACACAGTCTTGAGCTTTTGCGAACACAGTTTAACAAAATAATATTTAGTAGAGTAGGGCAACACAGAAAATCCGCCTGTGTCTAAGTATGGAAGTGACAAAGTCTGTCCATAAATAATTATTTTATAAGAAATATCGTATACTAGTGCCAACGATAACATGCAATATTCCTTCATATATTTTTTTTCCCGTTATTTTGTAAGGTGTTCGTTGTCAATAGTAGGAGAAAAGGCAACTAAAACACTCTTTTCAACAACTTCATTCTTTCATTCAACAACTAAAAACAATCTTTTGTACTAATTCCACATATAATTAATACAATCAGAACCCGTAATATATTTTCGTATACATTTTTATTATAAATAGCGTTGTATTAATGTGTATGTTTATCAGTTGAAAATAGTTATCATGATCGAAACTAGTTCTGGTTATTTATAATAAAAGTATAATTACTATAAAAAAAGCTTTTCCGTTTTTAATATAAAGCATTTTTTTTGTAAAGAATAATATTAAAAAGTTTCAATTGAAGATTAATTAAATTGCATATTGAGATTGGTTGTTAATAGTTCAATAACAAATTTTAATATTGATTCGTCAAATTATCATCATAATTAAATTCAGTAAAAATCCTAAATCATGTTTTTCGATTAGATTCAACTCTTGTATTAGTATGCTTAGTTAGTACTTAGTAGGTGTTAATATGCAAAATTTTATGTCACACCCTTAATGAGTTCAATCAGTGAGATAAAGATCTTTTTTTAATTTTTTTAAGTAAATAATTGAAGAAAAAAATCGCCGTAAACAATAGAAAAATGTTTTTGTTTTATAAAATGGTCATATTAAAAATAAATGAAGGTCTAATATGTTATACAAATGTTTTGTTCTATTCGATTCATGTATCACTGTAATTAATAATGAGTGACGAGTGGCTTAAAATAAGCCACTCCCATTGGATAGAACGACATTTCAAAAATGTGCGGTTCAAAATAAACCGTTATCATTGGGCGAATTCCACGGTAAGACATACATTTAGCGCTATTAATATAAAGATAGATTGACAGCTGACCAATTGTGAATAGTATTTTATGCCATGTCTTATCGAAATATTCATTATTACGAAAATATGTATTATATTCTACAAAAAAAAAAACAATCTAAGATGTGATATACACGATTCAGCGTAAGCGCTTATTCAGAGATTCTCGAGTACATTTGCGAACACAATGGATAGCATGCGTGCTTATAAAAGTTTTGAAAAACTGCTCAGCGTTGGCAGTATATTGTTCTCGAGCTGTGTTCATTGTGTCATGGGAAAAGATTTCCTACGGGATGTGCTGGAGAATTTCCCGGTAATTAAAGTTGCCCCCATGCCACCTCTACCGGTAATTAATACTGCTCTTCCCCGCTCCTAACTTTTACTGGCCGCAGATGAGTTTACCGGTTAATTTTCACTGATACAGAATGTATCGGAAAACGCTAGCTTAATAATTAACCGTTTTAATTAATGAAAAATAATAAAAAATAGCAACGAGGGAACTGTTATCTTAAATTTATTACGCGATTAAATTTATAGCATGCTATAAGTTAAGCCATATTATAAATATAATATATACATTTGAGGATCTCAATTTCAAAACCTACCTAAAGACCATGTTTGATTTCTTTCAAATTTTGATGCCAACTTGTTCTCTATTTCAATATGTATACAATCAATAAATTTCAGATTTTAAAACCTCTCTAAATACAGAGAAAACACAGTTAAAAAAACGTGTTTAGTCTCAAAACATACTCAAATCCAAAAAGCCCGCAAAAGTTTTTTGCACTTTGTAAACAATTTTGGTTTTTAGAGTTTGGTAGGTCTTGAAATTAAGGCGCTCATTTGTGCTTCCAATGTTCGCATATTTTTACACCTAGTAAAACTCTTAAAACAATTTTCTACGGGAACTTACTTTTTTGGGATAGTAAAAATATACGGATGGGACTCTTGGTTAATTTTTCACTCGCTACATCTCTTGATCCGTTTGGGTTAAGGAAAAACTATGAGATCACACATTCATTCCTTCGTATCCATTCATCGAATAAAAACCTATTTATTATATGTACTGTATGTAATAAGATTCACGCCTATGAACACTTTTACTGAAGAAAACAACGGTGGCTATTTGGCTACAGGCCCAGAATAAAATCAAAATGCTTATATTATACATTATTTTATTTTTATTTAAAAAATATTTATACAGTTAATGTTAAGATTAGCTTATATTATTTACACTGAAAAAAATGGTATTATGAAATAAATTATTCAAAAAAAGAAATAAATTCTAACTTTGTATTCTAATCTAAGTTTTGGTTAGCAATCAAGAAGGTTAAGAACTATTTTTCTCTATATCAAATATGAATTTTAGATTTGTTCAATTTACATATGGGATATAGGGCAGACGTGGTTGTTATTTCATTTTAATTAGTCTGTTTGTTATCAAGTTAGTTGTGCTAATTTTCCTTGAATTTATTTGAATAGATTTAATTTATAAAATATATGCTTTATAAAAGTTTATCTATTGAATTTGCATTTTTAGTAGAATTTTAGAACAATTCTTTTCGTACTGAATGCTTTGATATTTTAACAGAAGTTTTTTTAGCTAACTGGACTAACAAACAATTATCATTACCATTTTGGTAAATCAACTGTAATTTACGTGAAACGTGAGTAGCCCATTTGAGAATCATATTAAGATAATTTAAAAATGTTTTTTTTTGAATCGGCGAAATACGTACCAGTACATAATTTTAATATTGAGTTAGCCCAGGGGTGGGCTAGAGGGGGCTCAAAGGAGCTCAAGCGAGCCCCGTGTTGATTTTTACTAAGGTC
Organism: Himalopsyche anomala; assembly: GCA_031772345.1. NCBI lineage: Eukaryota > Metazoa > Arthropoda > Insecta > Trichoptera > Rhyacophilidae > Himalopsyche > Himalopsyche anomala. The sequence goes on along the minus strand of CM062833.1, from coordinate 18,231,214 downwards.
GGTGAGCCCCTTGTTAACTTATGAGAAAAAAATATTTTTAGATAAAATTTGTACCTAACTGCAATTTCTGAAATATATATTATCCACGATAACTTCAGTATCCACAGTAGTACATTTTTAGCCATTAACATCGATTAGCTTACGGTAATTCGCATACTGTTAATTATTATAAGTGTATAAAGTAATAATCGATTGCTTATTTTAGTATTGTATATAAGAAAATTCACTCCTTCCTCAGAACACTGAGATTAAGCGAGCTTCTTATTAACGTATTGGCAGCCTACCGCTGAATAAACCACATCAATTTTATAAAATTCCTGCGAAAATTAGTTCAAACCTAAAGTTAAATGCCATTGTATTATTATCAATTGAATTGGCATTTACATGATAGAAAGCCATTCAAATCATAAAAAGTAAAGCAAAGTTTTGAGTTTTATACGGAAATTAAAATAGTTACATATCAATGTTATTTTCCTTTTGTCGTGGAACTAAAAAAATCGTTGTGTTTTTTTACCTTATCTAACGGATTCTGCTTACATGTTATTTCAGGTTTCTAATGTATATAATCAAAATTAAAAACGGACATGGTTCTATAACTGTATTCAGTCGCAAAATATTAATAATTGATTTTTATTTTAAGACGTGTGGCAACCCTAATTTTCGCGGTTAAACAAGACATTTCGAATCGACACGCTACGATTTGGCATATGAATAGGGCTTCCAATTAACCGGACATTTAAACTAACCGGTTTTCGGTTTTTTTCAAATAAATAAACCGGGTAACCGGTTTAAACCGGATTTATTTACAAAAAACCAATTTTAGTACCACACTAGCCAATGTTTCAAAAAAAAAAGTATTTTGATTACTTAAAAAACAGTCAATAAGTGCATAAAATTAGAACTACCAATTTTCACTATGCGCAAACATGCATTCGAGTCCTTACGATTGTATGCCTAACATTGTCACATTTTTAAATAATTGTTTAAAATAAATGTAACGCATATTCAGCTGGTGTTCAATTGTATAACACTTCGAATACCTTTTTGCTCGTCTTTATTATTTTTTTGTTCACCACATGTGCATATTGGAAAGACCAATGATTTATGACACCGATTGTTAGAAAATAAAAAAAAAAACGTTTTAAAATTGAATTGTTTTATAACTTGAAAGATATAATAAAACATGGGCTTGGTCACTTAACCTTTTTATGTACGTATGCTGCAAAAAAAGTGAATATAAATTGCCATCTTTTAAGTTCAGGTACTTACTACTTTCTTGGAATAATAGCAATCTATATTATACAGTATTTAAGTTCCATATCCAATATTATATTGTTAATAATTATAAATAATCCGACTAATAAAGATCAAATGAATACGTGAAAAAAATGTAGATTATACATTTTTGTTTACTAATATTTAAATTGCTTTGTAACAGTACAAGTTTTCGGTTCGGATATTTTTTTCATTTAAAAGATATAATGATGAACGTATTTTTGGTTCAATAAGGATCACTTGTTTTATTATCATTGATATTTTGAGAATCCTTCGTATTACAGATATTTGATTGAAAGCAGTATAGTTGTCCATGATTTTGACTACATAGTTGTTATTAATATGTCACAGAAATTAGACAATTGAACAGTAAAATACTTTATTATATTGTACTATTTATAATACTATTATTATATACATTTTTAAATATTTATACTCTACATATGAATATTTAAATACAATCTCGTGGTGTTCAAAGCGGAAAAAGATTTTTTTATTAACCCGGTTAACCGCCTAAAATAAACCGGTTTTCGTTTTTTTCAAAACACACGAAAAACTGGTTAACCGGTTTCGGTTTAAACCGGTTTGGAAGCCCTACATATGAATAAAGAATTATGTTTTCAATTACGACCGGATACCACACACTAAAGACTTATAACCGAGGCCATCTTTAGAGTGATCGGTTGATATGATAAACAAAATAATAAAGCAAACTCGAATCTGAATTCCTCGTTATAAATTCTGGCAGAGCATTGTGCAAAGTCGTAAAATCAATTTTGTTATTTTAGCCAATACTGTGGTATTTTTACTTAAGTATTTATTTTCATTTCAAGAAGGAAATAATCTCTTTCAAACGTCGGTACGCCGACCAAGCCCGCTATGTCGTTATAAAATTTTCTACAATCAATCCGATCCACCAAAACAAGGTGTAGAAAGAGTGATTAGCTATCACTAGTCTTATCTTAGCACAACCCTACTTAAAATATTACTGTCTTCGAAAAAACGAGAGCTTAAGCAACTGTGTTGTAACAAGCAAAGCTCCTTTGACAGTTCATAAGCTTGGCATTAGAAGCAGAAATGGCTTAAAATCTTAATTATTCGTTTATATTCAAGTGTGCTTAAAAAAGGGAAAATACTTCATATATTTTTTAGGAGTTTAGATCTACTCGCTCTCCGTACAGCGTAGCTATGTTAGAATTAATATACTGCTACGAGCATTTAAAGAAACCAACTAAAGTTAAAATGAAATTATCATTCATTGTTTCTTTTAAAGTATTTTTAGAGTCAAATTTAAAAAAAAACTTAATGCAAACTTTATATATAGAAGAAATGACCAAGAGCAGGGGTGGGGAACCTTTTCATTTTTAAAGGCCTCATTTATCTGATTTAACATAAGACCGCAATAAAGAAAACGTTGACACCGCCCCCTCCTTTTTTTTCGACTGTCAAGCATATAATGTGTTGATTACGCTCTTTTTCGATCAAATTGAAATCAAATTCTCTGATCAAATTGAACATTTTGATCGAGTTAAAAGGCCGCATCAGAGTAGCCAAGAGGCCATAGGTTCCCTTCCACTGCGCAAGATCAATTAAAAGAGAAAGAAAATAATATTTTGTAAAATATTCGTGTATTTAAAATGGTATAAAAATAGTATCACTCTTCGCCAGGACTGTGGAGTCGGAGTCGTGAAAAATAAACGGCCGGATTTTTTTTTGAAAAATATATTTAATAATGTGTATTTAAACAAAACAGTCCAAATTGTTGAAATTTCATGCATGGCTAACTAAAGATTATCTGATGGTATACATATTTACAAGTTAAAGTGAAATTATTGAAAAATTTCCTCGGAGTCGGAGTCAGTTAATTATTTTAAGGCTGGAGTTAGAGTCGGAGTCGTCTTTTTTTTACACGACTCCACAGCCCTGCTCTTCGCTCCAAAGAGTTGGTAGAATAGGAAGTATTGAAAGTAGTGGAGACACTCGTTTGTTTGGGTCTTGATTTATATGGGACAGTTTGACTGATTGATCAAAGTACCTATGTTCATATTTGTTTCGAATACGTAGCTCATATGTTGCAAATTAGTCCACAATTCTTGAATATTTAAAGTGAAGTGTGCACAATAAAGCATGATGCTTTTCACAAACTTCATATTGCAAATGACAGAGGTGTTCAAGTGTATGGATACACTAATGCCAAATCGACCTTGATTAATTAATATCGTATTGCTCACTGTAGCTGAACGTTGATTTTGTTATATTTGATTGTGCGGTTAGGGGCTCGAACCCCGAATAGATGTTTTGACGTAGTTATTTATAGTTTTGTATACAAAAAACTTAGTATTTATTGATCGAAATGGCGTTTATTAATCCACTAGTAAATATTAATCCATCACTATTAACAATTTAGGAACACATCTAAGAAATAGTAAAGAATAAATTTCAAAATTGACAGAAGCGCTATCTATAAAATTTATGCAATTTAATATGCATAGAACAACTAGAAGTTAATAGACATAATTAAACTAATGATATTCTTAACGAGTGAACAAATATTAATCATTAATCCCTCACAGTTACTTAGACCGTTACAAGAAGCTAATGCAATTATACATACGCATTTAGTTTAAAACTAATTTTCTTTGAAAATTACTTGATAATCTCGTTTTTTTAAAAGTTCTGAGAGAACATAAGGTGCATTTATTACATTTAATATATATTTTTTCAATATATATAAGTTAGAATTATAGAATAGATGAGGATATGTTTTTTGTATTTCTTCTAAACCAGTATATATGATCAAGCTAATGTAGGATAAAACATAGTTCTTACGAAGGTGTAAGCCGAAATAGCTCTAAATTTGATATAAAATAATTATTTGAAAATTAATGTAAATTAATACATTTTTAACTAATTATTTTTTTAAATATACAAATATGTGATATTTTAAGTAAGAAATAAATAGCGATCTAGTAACCATTACTTTGTTGTTTCTTTATCCAATTATGATATCTCCACTGTTTTGGTACATAAGCGACTGGCTTACTATCAATTTTCGTGAAGCACTTTATGTGTAGATTCTCTCTTTACAGTTCATGCGATTCACGATGTAATTTAAAATCAATTCTGTTTTATAAATTTATATGTATAGAACTGACATTGGATTATATTTTTGGCGAAACATCAAATTATCCATTATGATTTCAAACGCGAATCTACTGTTGATTGCATGTTTTATTTTTCCTTTCTTATTAACTCCCCTTAACTAGGGATTGTAATACCGAGCGAATATATAAATACCGGTATTGTAAATATTAATACTTATATTAAATATTAAAAAAAATGTTTGAGCAAAGAAAAAAAAACGGACAATGGGGATCTTCTTTATTCCGTTGGATTAAATTGAAATCGGTCTTTCAATATTTTGTAGAAAATACCGTAATTAAAAGATATATCATAAATGGGTGTTTTTTTTATAATTAGCTTACGGTTTCTTTAAAATAATAACACATCATTGACAGATTCACTAATTCTGGAACCAGTAAAAATTGATATAACTCTTGATTGACTTAAATTATTTAAATTCATTTCGAGTAATTTTATATGCAATTGTTAAATATCAAATAGCAATTGTCGCCTGACGTGGCCCAGTTGGTAAGAGCTTGCTCTACCGATTACGCAGGTCTGGGTTTGTTTCCCGATCAGATCGCAGTGAATTTGAGAATTATTCAATTCAAAATTGTGATCGAAGACTGGGTGCTTGTAATGTCAATTCACATCATTTCCTCTCCTCTCATCATTCTGATCCTTTAATGACTGGGTGTTGCAATAGCGGTTAGCCAACCAATAGTCCTGTTTTAGCCTTATCCTTCTTTTCCTACTACTCACTTTGAAAAAAGTGAGGTTGAGCGACTGAGTAACAAATAGTTCTCGTATAAAAAACTTCTGTTGAGATACCTCTATTAGCAGGCCATATGCTCCACATTGGGGGCGGACATGGATAAACAAAAATAAAATACAATTGTTTCTGTTAATTCATAATTCGATTTCGAATAATTTTCAATACTGAAATACCGGTTTTGATAATGGTGGTATTAAAATCCCTATCTTGAATGTAGTGTGGTTGAGTAAACAAAATTTTATTTTAGGTGCATTTTTCCCTAACATGCACATGAAATAATCGAGTAATTAAAAGTTTTTGAAAAAAAGTCTCTGCAATTGAAGGCGAGCATTATGAACCAGATTAAATGTTCAAAGGAAATAAAAAATGGATAAAAGCCAACTCTTTGTAAAAACGCGTAATGCGGTCCCTGGTTTTGTAACACCCGACTTAGAGCCTGGAGTACAGTGTGGGCCATTGCAAATGGTTGCATAATTTATTAACATCATTACTGGAGTTAAATTGGCGCAGTTTTGACGGTATACCCGCTGGGTATAAGGTATGATGTATACTGCATACATAGGGTAACTATTAACATACTATATTCATTTGCAACAACGTCGATCTTGGTTTACAACCTTGAGCTGGGTATCATAAAAGTAAACGTAATAAAAAAAAGTCTTTTTAGCAATGTTATGACTTTTCATTAATTAAAAGTACTAGCTGTAAGCCCGTTGACCTCAACGGAGAGATTTTTGTTGCATTTTTAAGTAGTCAGAAAAGTTACTGGCGTGAAAAATAAATTACTAACCTATTTATTGAATAATCCAGAAATTCTGATAGTAAAAGAAATATCTCGGGGCGTATATCGACAGCCCTGCCCTGCAGTATTTAAATTGTAAATTATTTATTTTTGGAATAATGTTCTAGTTTGCTAACAACTATTTTTCGTAATAGCAGAAATTTTGTAAATTATTTAATTTTTGGAATAATGTTTAAGTTTGCTAACAACCATTTTTCTTAGAAGCAGAAATTTCGTTAATTATTTTATTTTTGGTATAATTTTTAAGTTTGCTAACAATTATTTTTCATAGTAGCAAAAATAGTCCTTGTAAATTATTTAATTTTTGGAATAATGTTTAAGTTTGCTAACAATTATTTTTTCTATTAGCAGAAATAGACCTCGTAAATTATTTAATTTTTGGAATAATGTTTAAATTTGCTAACAACCATTTTTCATAGTAGCAAAAATAGTCCTTGTAAATTACTTAATTTTTGGAATAATGTTTAAGTTTGCTAACAATTATTTTTCCTATTAGCAGAAATAGACCTCGTAAATTATTTAATATTTGGAATAATGTTTAAGTTTGCTAACAACCATTTTTCTTAGAAGCAGAAATTTCGTTAATTATTTTATTTTTGGTATAATTTTTAAGTTTGCTAACAATTATTTTTCATAGTAGCAAAAATAGTCCTTGTAAATTACTTAATTTTTGGAATAATGTTTAAGTTTGCTAACAATTATTTTTCCTATTAGCAGAAATAGACCTCGTAAATTACTTCATTTTTGGAACAATGTTTAAGTTTGCTAACAACCATTTTTCTTAGAAACAGAAATTTCGTTAATTATTTTATTTTTGGTATAATTTTTAAGTTTGCTAACAATTATTTTTCATAGTAGCAAAAATAGTCCTTGTAAATTACTTAATTTTTGGAATAATGTTTAAGTTTGCTAACAATTATTTTTCCTATTAGCAGAAATAGACCTCGTAAATTATTTAATTTTTGGAATAATGTTTAAGTTTGCTAACAACCATTTTTCTTAGAAGCAGAAATTTCGTTAATTATTTTATTTTTGGTATAATTTTTAAGTTTGCTAACAATTATTTTTCATAGTAGCAAAAATAGTCCTTGTAAATTACTTAATTTTTGGAATAATGTTTAAGTTTGCTAACAATTATTTTTCCTATTAGCAGAAATAGACCTCGTAAATTATTTAATATTTGGAATAATGTTTAAGTTTGCTAACAACCATTTTTCTTAGAAGCAGAAATTTCGTTAGTTATTTTGTTTTTGGTATAATTTTTAAGTTTGCTAACAATTATTTTTCATAGTAGCAAAAATAGTCCTTGTAAATTACTTAATTTTTGGAATAATGTTTAAGTTTGCTAACAATTATTTTTCCTATTAGCAGAAATAGACCTCGTAAATTATTTAATTTTTGGAATAATGTTTAAGTTTGCTAACAACCATTTTTCTTAGAAGCAGAAATTTCGTTAATTATTTTATTTTTGGTATAATTTTTAAGTTTGCTAACAATTATTTTTCATAGTAGCAAAAATAGTCCTTGTAAATTACTTAATTTTTGGAATAATGTTTAAGTTTGTTAACAATTATTTTTCCTATTAGCAGAAATAGACCTCGTAAATTATTTAATATTTGGAATAATGTTTAAGTTTGCTAACAACCATTTTTCTTAGAAGCAGAAATTTCGTTAATTATTTTGTTTTTGGTATAATTTTTAAGTTTGCTAACAATTATTTTTCATAGTAGCAAAAATAGTTCTTGTAAATTATTTAATTTTTGGAATAATGTTTATGTTTGCTAACAACCATTTTTCTTAGAAGCAGAAATTTCGTTAATTATTTTATTTTTGGTATAATTTTTAAGTTTGCTAACAATTATTTTTCATAGTAGCAAAAATAGTCCTTGTAAATTACTTAATTTTTGGAATAATGTTTAAGTTTGCTAACAATTATTTTTTCTATTAGCAGAAATAGACCTCGTAAATTATTTAATTTTTGGAATAATGTTTAAGTTTGCTAACAACCATTTTTCTTAGAAGCAGAAATTTCGTTAGTTATTTTGTTTTTGGTATAATTTTTAAGTTTGCTAACAATTATTTTTCATAGTAGCAAAAATAGTCCTTGTAAATTACTTAATTTTTGGAATAATGTTTAAGTTTGCTAACAATTATTTTTCCTATTAGCAGAAATAGACCTCGTAAATTATTTAATTTTTGGAATAATGTTTAAGTTTGCTAACAACCATTTTTCTTAGAAGCAGAAATTTCGTTAATTATTTTATTTTTGGTATAATTTTTAAGTTTGCTAACAATTATTTTTCATAGTAGCAAAAATAGTCCTTGTAAATTACTTAATTTTTGGAATAATGTTTAAGTTTGCTAACAACCATTTTTCTTAGAAGCAGAAATTTCGTTAATTATTTTGTTTTTGGTATAATTTTTAAGTTTGCTAACAATTATTTTTCATAGTAGCAAAAATAGTCCTTGTAAATTATTTAATTTTTGGAATAATGTTTATGTTTGCTAACAACCATTTTTCTTAGAAGCAGAAATTTCGTTAATTATTTTATTTTTGGTATAATTTTTAAGTTTGCTAACAATTATTTTTCATAGTAGCAAAAATAGTCCTTGTAAATTACTTAATTTTTGGAATAATGTTTAAGTTTGCTAACAATTATTTTTTCTATTAGCAGAAATAGACCTCGTAAATTATTTAATTTTTGGAATAATGTTTAAATTTGCTAACAACCATTTTTCATAGTAGCAAAAATAGTCCTTGTAAATTACTTAATTTTTGGAATAATGTTTAAGTTTGCTAACAATTATTTTTCCTATTAGCAGAAATAGACCTCGTAAATTATTTAATATTTGGAATAATGTTTAAGTTTGCTAACAACCATTTTTCTTAGAAGCAGAAATTTCGTTAATTATTTTGTTTTTGGTAAAATTTTTAAGTTTGCTAACAATTATTTTTCATAGTAGCAAAAATAGTCCTTGTAAATTACTTAATTTTTGGAATAATGTTTAAGTTTGCTAACAATTATTTTTCCTATTAGCAGAAATAGACCTCGTAAATTATTTAATTTTTGGAATAATGTTTAAGTTTGCTAACTACCATTTTTCATAGTAGCAAAAATAGTCCTTGTAAATTACTTAATTTTTGGAACAATGTTTAAGTTTGCTAACAACCATTTTTCTTAGAAGCAGAAATTTCGTAAATTATTTTATTTTTGGTATAATTTTTAAGTTTGCTAACAATTATTTTTCATAGTAGCAAAAATAGTCCTTGTAAATTACTTAATTTTTGGAATAATGTTTAAGTTTGCTAACAATTATTTTTCCTATTAGCAGAAATAGACCTCGTAAATTATTTAATTTTTGGAATAATGTTTAAGTTTGCTAACAACCATTTTTCGTATATATATAAATAAATAGTTAATTAAATTATTATATATAATTGAGCAGCCCTATATAGCCGTTCACAACCCTGCAGGTGGAAATCTTGGAATTCAAAATCGTTTAGTGCAAGATTTCACCCACAGATGTCATTATTATTTCACTTAAAACGCGTTCTTTTTTTTTGCTTTGTATTATTTAAATTATATAAAGTTTTTATATCGCTTTTCTCAAGTGGATTCGTAGATCAGTGTGTAAGCCGTCCGAACGTCGCGCATGAAAATTGGGGCATGGTATCGAATCCCACAGCTTGAGAGAATATTTTTTGAAAATTAATTGTTTTTACACATAATAAAATAAAAATGTAATGATTTCAAAAATTCACTCATGACGTCAGAGAAAAATGAAGAAATGAATTAATGACGACAGCGGGGCAGGATGGGGGGGAGGGGGACCGTCTTTCTTGACGTCATCGAATAGGCGAAATCGCGACCATAATATACAAACGAAAAAAGTATCTCTTTAGTATGAATAAAAAAATGTTGACAGCGTGGCTGGGGCGGAGGAGGGGAAGGGGAAATCGGGGACAATTTACAGACGGACGGACGGACGGACGGACGGACGGACGGACGGACATTAACGACTATTAATATATAGACTAGCTGTAAGCCCGTTGACCTCAACGGAGGGATTTTTGTTGCATTTTTAAGTAGTCAGAAAAGTTACTGGCGTGAAAAATAAATTACTAACCTATTTATTGAATAATCCAAAAATTCTGATAGTATAAGAAATATCTCGGGGCGTATATCGACAGCCCTGCCCTGCAGTATTTAAATTGTAAATTATTTATTTTTGGAATAATGTTCTAGTTTGCTAACAACTATTTTTCGTAATAGTAGAAATTTCGTAAGTTATTGAATTTTTGGAATAATGTTTAAGTTTGCTAACAACCATTTTTCCTAGAAGCAGAAATTTTGTAAATTATTTAATTTTTGGAATAATGTTTATGTTTGCTAACAACCATTTTTCTTAAAAGCAGAAATTTCGTAAATTATTTTATTTTTGGTATAATTTTTAAGTTTGCTAACAATTATTTTTCCTATTAGCAGAAATAGACCTCGTAAATTATTTAATTTTTGGAATAATGTTTAAGTTTGCTAACAACCATTTTTCATAGTAGCAAAAATAGTCCTTGTAAATTAGTTAATTTTTGGAATAATGTTTAAGTTTGCTAACAATTATTTTTCCTATTAGCAGAAATAGACCTCGTAAATTATTGAATTTTTGGAATAATGTTTAAGTTTGCTAACAACCATTTTTCATAGTAGCAAAAATAGTCCTTGTAAATTAGTTAATTTTTGGAATAATGTTTAAGTTTGCTAACAATTATTTTTCCTATTAGCAGAAATAGACCTCGTAAATTATTGAATTTTTGGAATAATGTTTAAGTTTGCTAACAACCATTTTTCATAGTAGCAAAAATAGTCCTTGTAAATTAATTAATTTTTGGAATAATGTTTAAGTTTGCTAACAATTATTTTTCCTATTAGCAGAAATAGACCTCGTAAATTTTTTTTAATTTTTGGAATAATGTTTAAGTTTGCTAACAACCATTTTTCATAGTAGCAAAATTAAGTCCTTGTAAATTACTTAATTTTTGGAACAATGTTTAAGTTTGCTAACAACCATTTTTCTTAGAAGCAGAAATTTCGTAAATTATTTTATTTTTGGTATAATTTTTAAGTTTGCTAACAATTATTTTTCCTATTAGCAGAAATAGACCTCGTAAATTATTTAATTTTTGGAATAATGTTTAAGTTTGCTAACAACCATTTTTCATAGTATCAAAAATAGTCCTTGTAAATTACTTAATTTTTGGAATAATGTTTAAGTTTGCTAACAATTATTTTTCCTATTAGCAGAAATAGACCTCGTAAATTATTTAATTTTTGGAATAATGTTTAAGTTTGCTAACAACCATTTTTCATAGTAGCAAAAATAGTCCTTGTAAATTACTTAATTTTTGGAATAATGTTTAAGTTTGCTTACAATTATTTTTCCTATTAGCAGAAATAGACCTCGTAAATTATTGAATTTTTGGAATAATGTTTAAGTTTGCTTACAACAATTTTTCATAGTAGCAAAAATAGTCCTTGTAAATTATTTAATTTTTGGAATAATGTTTAAGTTTGCTAACAATTATTTTTCCTATTAGCAGAAATAGACCTCGTAAATTATTTAATTTATGGAATAATGTTTAAGTTTGCTAACAATTATTTTTCCTATTAGCAGAAATAGACCTCGTAAATTATTGAATATTTGGAATAATGTTTAAGTTTGCTAACAACCATTTTTCGTATATATATAAATAAATAGTTAATTAAATTATTATATATTAAATTATTATATATAATTGAGCAGCCCTATATAGCCTTCGTTTAGTGCAAGATTTCACCCACAGATGTCATTATTAGTTCACTAAAACTTTAAATAGAGTTTTTTTTTCGTAACCATCAATTGAACTTGTGGAGCAATGCATAAGGTGTCCGAACGACGCGCATGAAAATTGGGGCATGGTATCGAATCCCACAGCTTGAGAGAATATTTTTTGAAAATTAATTGTTTTTACACATAATAAAATAAAAATGTCATGATTTCAAAAATTCACTCATGACGTCAGAGAAAAATGAAGAAATGAATTAATGACGACAGCGGGGCAGGATGGGGGGGAGGGGGACCGTCTTTCTTGACGTCATCGAAAAGGCGAAATCGCGACCATAATATACAAACGAAAAAAGTATCTCTTTAGTATGAATAAAAAAATGTTGACAGCGTGGCTGGGGCGGAGGAGGGGAAGGGGAAATCGGGGACAATTTACAGACGGACGGACGGACGGACGGACATTAACGACTATTAATATATAGATACCAATACAGTAAAACCCCATTTACACTAAAGTCGGGACAGTGTAATTCGGGTAGTGAAATTGGAGGTGTGAACTACATACAAAATTAGGGATTTGGGTTTTTCCGCAAAAAATGCAAAACGAAAATTTCACCTAGTTTTGCAAAAAAAAAAAAAATATTTACGAAATATTCGGTTACCAAGTGATAAAATATAAAGGGCGCCAAAATCCTACACATAGACAGTCGCCTGCTATACGTGTATAGTATGGTACGTGTGGAATACATATACGCTAGCCAACATTTGACTGTATGCACGGCACAGACGACCGTTTCGTAGTAACGACAGTAGAATGCTACCGTGCAATTGGAGGATTTATGGCTAATATTTCAAGGCGGCGCGTAATTCGGGGTAGTGTAATTGGGGGTTCCACGGTATATGGATAGTTTTTGTGAAGAGTGGTTTTTCACAAACCGGTTTTTTTTTAATAATTATAAATTTTCCGATTGCTTTAATTTTCTAAAATTTACATTTTTACAGTATTTATTTCATATATTGTTACACATAGACAAACGAGCATTAACTTTTTTTAAAAAAAATGCATTTTCTTAAACGAATTCATAGTGTTTCAATAAATTCAACAAATCGAATTCAATAGTACACTTTTGTCTTACATAATTGTCAAAAATAAGTTATCACAAAACGATGGTTGACTACAGCTTAATAATAACAAGCATTATGTATGTCAGGGTTTTTGGCCGGAAACCAAGACTTGAATTGTCAAAAATACTGATTAATATAAGAATTTTTCAATCATATATATGTCTTTGTAGAAATGTCTTATATCTATAAAAAATAGCTATATGATATATTAAAATTCGATCAAATATTTTCAATAAATATTATCGATGAAAGATATTAATGAAATCTACGAAAGAAAGTACACCAAAAAGATAAATTCAACATGAATAAAAACAGCTAGAACTTTGATAAATTAATTATTTTATTATCTTTGGTAAATGATTTAGAAGTATGCCAAGATTTTTGAATAATTATATAAAGGTATATTTTTTAAAATGTTTCCATTGAACACTCTGTGACTTACTTGCTGATCGATTTACTGAATCTTATATTATATTGAATGAACTTAAATGTATTTATCATTATTCAAATTTATATGATATGTGGGAAGCCTATTTGAATATGTGTTATGTATAGTACGTTTGTTTGATGACTCATTCATCATTCATCAAATATTATACGAAGAAAATCCCCTTCTGACGTTTGCCATTCTCTAGCCGTTTGATTGATTTGGGAAAAAAATGCTAACGGAACTGTTTGAACGTAAAACTATTTTTAGTAGATAGATTAGTATAATATAATCCAGTGATATTCATGAAAACCTACGTATTAGTAGATGTTTTTTTTTTTTAATCGTCTATCGAGCTGAGAAAAAAACAGATTTTAAGCAACATATTAACTCATTTTTTTTACCAATTTTAATGATTTAGGCAATTCCGAAAAATTCCTTGATTTTTGAAATTGGAAATTTGGAAAGAGTTAAAAAAGGGATCTCACGTCTTTTCATTTTGGGAATTCTGGAAAGTCCCAGGATTTTAAAAACGCTGAGCAAAAATTTCTCAACTCCGAATTTATACACGATTTTATGTTGAATGTTCAATCCCGAGATCCCGAAGTCACTCGGAATGAATGCTCTAGTTAAAGAGTGAGGAACCTTTTCTTCTCTAAAGGCCGCATTCATTTTTCTAATTTTACATAAGGCCGCAGTAAACCTTTGACTAGGGAATCTTTGTCCGGAAACAGGAATTTACGGTCAGAATATGTCAAGAATTTACATCAATTTACAGAATTACAGAATTGGCCAGAAGGCCGCAGGTTACTCACGCCTGCTCTTGTTAGATCCCAATGTGCGACATATTTTAAGCTAATGTAATGTTAATTATTAATTTTCAACTATCGGTGAAATCGTTTAGCGGAATTTCAATGTTAATTGTGGGTGTCCTTGCAAACGAAGCAGATCAATACGAAATATTTTATCTTTTATTATCCTACAACCATTCGTTCAACAAATACTACACACAGGGCCGGTGCCACCATACAGGCGAAATAGGAAACCGCCTAGGGCGCCTAAATGGAGTATTAAAACCAGGGCTGTGGAGTCGGAGTCGGAGTCGCGGAGTCGCGGTGTTTTGGCCGGAGTCGGAGTCGGAGTCGGAGTCGGGCGACTCCGACTACTTTTTTAAAAAAATGCAAATTAAAAAAAAAAAATTACTCACGAAATTTATGAAAATTGAATTACGTAATAATTATTGTGATATAGCTTAATAATATTAAACGTGTAGGTGTCATGAGTCACGCCGAGCCAGTGAGTCACCAAGATCCACTGCATATGAGTCCGCGCAAAAGTTGTTGTTTCTTTCTTTCTCATGTCGAAAAATTAGATTCGATATTTTTTTTTTGTTACTCGAAGTGCATACATTTATATGCACGCATTTTTTAGTCAAGTCATAGTCGGAGTCGGAGTCAAATTCGGAGTCGGAGTCGGAGTCGGAGTCGTGTTTTTTTTTAACGACTCCACAGCCCTGATTAAAACTATTTTTATATACTCTAATAATAATAAATAATAGTACATTTTATTTTATTTTGATGCTTTTATTAATCGTTCGTTGTAATTATGTATAGTATTCTATATGATTCGAAAAAGACATGTTAAGCGACTGAGTAACAAACAGTTCACGTAGAAAAGCTTCTGTTGAGATACCTCCATTAGGAGGCCATATTCTCCACATTGGGAGTAGATATACATATATAAAAATAAATCTAATAATCGTGAATTGTCCTTGTTTCATTATTTCGAAAAAAAATGGAAGATTTGTTAAATAGGGGGCAGCGAATAATCGTTGCCTAAGGCGCCAAATAATCTCGCACTGGCACTGACTATACAATCATTTTTCCACGAATTAGTACATATATGTGTAAATAGAAACCGCTTTATATTTTGCAGTCAATGAAACATAACATGTTATACTGCAAAATTTAACATTAAAAACAAACTAAAAACAACCAGTTCTTAAACTATTATTCGTATGTTTTTTTATCATACAATTTATTTCATTTTCAAATACTAACACAAGTGACTGGTTTAAAATTATACCAATTTTAGAAAATCCGAAAAAAAGCAAACCCTGCGTAATGATTGGATTACTGTAAATCAGGCGTGTCAAACACAATGTACACTGCGGGCCTTAACAGTTAATTTACATTAGACCAGTGGACGGCACACTACCACCCGCGGATAATTGAATTACCCACTTTTTGAGTTACCCGCCAAGAAATTATGATAATATTTTACTATCAAATTACTTATTTAATAAGACCAAGGAAGCAACCAACAACAATATTATATGTGTGTTTTTGTATTATATTTACACATATGAATCATGCAAAAATATTATTTATTGTATATAAATATACATATTGTTTTCTAAAAATGATTTTTTAAAAGAATAAATGGTAAAAAAATATGTTTAAATTTTACCACTAACCAAATTTATTTTTCAATTTTTTTCCTAGTCTCTCAAAAGGTTGCCGACCATTGCATTAGACAAAAAGTCGTATGTTTTTAATATTGAAAAATGAATCGAACAAATACGTTGCTTCGAATAAAAAATATCTCACATTAAATTAAAAATATCTAAATAATAAAACACAAACACAGCCTTTTTATCCATGTCCACTCCCAATGTGAAGCATATGGGTTCCTAATGGAGGTATTTCAACACAATTTTTTCTACGAGAACTGTTTGTAACTCAGTCGCTCAATCTCACTTTTTTTTTCAAAATGAGTAGTAGGGAAGGAAGGATAAGGCTAGAACATGACTAGTGGCTAACTAATCGCTATTGCTATACCCAGTTATTAAAGGATCAGAAGGATGGGAGGAGAGGAGATAATGTGAATTGACATCACAAACACCCAGTCTTCGATCACAACTTTGAATTGAATAATTCTCAAATTCACTGTGATCTTACCGGGAATCGAACCCAGACCTGCGTGATCGGTAGAGCATGCTCTAACCAACTGGGCCACACCAAGGGATAAACAAATTTAATTAAAAATAAATTAAAACTGTATTATATTTTTTAGGAGTTTGACGCATGCATCTTGACATTACTGATTTACGATTGCGAGTCATGGCACCTTACAAAAGACCAGAGTAACCGTATACTGTGATTGGAAAACAGTAGCGAAAGAAGCTAGTGGTGAGGTGGTTTGACTTTGTCAGGAACGTAGAGATAAGATAATAGACAAGCCAGCTCTTTTTCATTTTCAAAGTGAAGAAACAAAGATAGACCTGGCTTTGAGATGTACTGCAGATGCTCTTTTTTACTATCCGAATGTATACCGCCGTCGTGGAATGACACTGATGACCATATGATGTATTAGGCGGAGCATGGGACGCTGGGATGACATGGGAGGAAGCAAGGATTCTGGCAGAGGACAGAGAATCTTGGAGGAACCATGTGGTGACCATATGCTCTGGATATGGTGAAAAAATCTTTGAAGACACAGCACCGCTTTCCACAAAGTTTTAAATATATACTTTTTAATTAACGATTACTGTTTATCGGTTAACCCTTTAGCCGCCAACGTGGAAGTATTCAATACATATGCGACTCACGGGTAAGACGTTGGCGGCTAAAGTTTATCTTAAATTTTCTAGAGTATTGTTGTGTTACAGTAAAAAAAATATGGGCTTTTGATAGTAGTAAGATTTGGTTAGGTTAGGTTCATGAAAGACAACATTTTGGACGACCAATTTGTAGGTCAATTATATTCTGCTATATTTTAAAGGCTTGTATTTAACCGGTCAGAATTTTAATTCAGTTTCGGTCATATTTTTTAAAACATTGGTCAGAATTTATGTTAAATGGTCATAATTAAAATTAAATAAAATAAAAAGAACCTAACCAAACCTAACCATAATGGTTATAAAAATGACCGTATAATATTTTTATTCAGACCATTCCTATTTTAATTCTGACCAAAAATGATTTAAACTCTGACCATTTATTTTGTTCCCTATTTTACATCACTTGAACGCAAAATTTAATCAAAATAAACTGGTATATTTTACTATTAACAAATTGTCGTTCCAAATTTCAACCGGCCTTCTTCTAATTGTCCGAGGGCCGCGTGTTTGTTACGCCTGTTGTAAATAATATTTTGAACAAGAAATAATAGAATGTTTTTTTTGTACGAAGAAGTCTAGTAAACGCCTCCCCGATTAAAACATCTGAAACTAACGACCCATATGCCATACGTAATTCTGTTATGGTCTAGCGAAATTTACTATTTATAATAAACTTTCCCACACTACAAAACATGTGCGCAGTAAAAAATAAAATGTTTTGTTCTATTATCATGAAACAAATTTGATAAGGCATAATATAACATCAAATCAGCGGTTTTAAGTAAGAGATTTTTAGGTTTTTAGTGATACAATTTAGAATCTGGAAACTATGCCTGGAATACAGAATTTGTATTCAGTTAATATTTTTTAATTTGTGATGTAGATAAAAACTATGACGAGACACTTCCTGAAAATCGTTTTAGACCGAGAACAGTTCCAATAGATCTTATGTTTCGTCTAAAACTAATAATTTGAGAACGAACTGAGCAAAATGAAAATGATCTTTGATTGACTTCTTTGTGTACTGTATTTGTGTATCTATGTATACCAGGGGCGTATATTCAGGGTGTGCAAGTCGTGCGCCGCTCGCCCGTCAAGAAGACGATCATGAAGCGATATATTTAAAATGTATTTGCAAGTGGCAGTGAATCGTATATGCAATCACTCGAAGCGTTCAAAGCGAACAGTTGCATACAAAGTCATGTTTTTGTTTGAAATTTCAAGGACCCAGGACGATCTCTTTCATTCTAGCTCACACGTGTTGTATTGGTTGCAAACTCATAACGTTTTGAGGCGCGCACTAACTCCCGATAAGAAGCTATCGAAGTACAGAAGGCCTGACTGTGTAGTCCAAATTTAATTAAATTAAAATAATGGAAATGGAGTTCCTGTGAACTTCTTATCTCTGTAGCGATCACGCCCTTCCGTTTGCAACGGTGGTAAGGGAATACAATTTTTCAAAAACATTAGCGATGAAGGAGACTAGAAAATCCTTGACACTAACGCATCCTGGTAATTAGGGCTCCATAAATTTGATATAATTTAATATAATTTGAGGTGCCGCGTGGCGGCCATATGCTCCACATAGAGAGTGAACATGGCCAAAGAAGAAGAAATTTGATATCGAAATATATGGGGGCTACAGAAAAATATGAGACTCAAAAGAGAAATTGAGATTAGTGAGTGTACAGTGACATTTCGAAACTTGGTGAATTTAATTTAAAAAACGTCAAACAACTCTAAATATTTTAAGTTTTCGTACAAGATTACATTTTTTTGATCCTAGTATCTGGCGACTAAAATTCTGGTAAAAAAAATATAATATAATATAAAAAAATATTTTTTAATAATTTATACTCCGCCGTAGTTCTGAATAGTTGATAGCTGACAGTAAATATTATATGTGTATCTGGTTGATGGCGGTCCGCAAAATATTTTTCCAATATTTACCGGTCCTCGAGTGTAAACGGTTGAAGAACGCTGGCATAGAAAGCTACAAATTAAATTATAAGCTCTTTTGTCAGTCACTAATTCTTAGATTTGTGAAAGTCTTTGCAAGTAATGCAAAAAAAAAAATCTTCAATCTTTTTGCATTATAAAACTAAAATGTTTTTTTTCTTATAATGTCTTATAATAATCTAAGCCTAGGGGTGCAATATGTCTTGCCAAAGATTTTTTTAAATAATATATTTACTTGCTGAACTATAAATATATTACTATGGCCTATTGAAATACCATCTCGTTTTAATGGACGGGGTAACCAAATAGGGTCCGTCAAAATTAACGATGCACGGTTGGCGCGAATGAAAAGCCGGATAAACACGAAAAAAAAATACCCGGAAATAAACAACAAAAACACTCCGGACTTTCCCATTTCTCTCCCACACAAGTGAAAAGGGATTTTTTCTTTTTTTGTTTGCATTTCTCAGACATTGATTCATTATTCTTTTGTATACGATCCACTAGTAAGGGTGTGTGTGTGTGTGTGTTGTCCCATTGTGTAAATAATTTCGCAGCGATGGTTGAGATTCTGGACTCGGAGTGATTTTTTGTCACTATTATATTTCATTACTGTATAATTATTTTACAATTAAAGTATGGAAAAAAGGTAAAATATTTCTTACTGGTCCATCTCGTATCATCAAGGATTCGTCCCCCAGAATAGATATTTTAATACAAATCGACTGTGGAAAGGAAAAATGACGTAACCCACACTTTTTTCAAAACAGTTTTTTTTCGTTAATCACAATGCATACAAATTGATATAAGTTCTATCAAAAGGATGTAAGCTGAAAATGTCAAATTAGTATCTAAATTAAGCTTTTAAGTTTGAAAGAAGAAAAGCATGTGGAAATTGTGATGAGGAAAAAAGACGTAAAAAAAAGTTTTTATCCCAAAAAATATTCAATTAATATCAGATAAAGTCAATCAAAAACCAGTCTATTACTCTCCGTGCACTACGAAATTGTGTATATTTCATAATTTGCATTTGGCCTAAAATCATCAAAATTTTTTTTGTCTCCTTTAATTTTTTTTATCTGTGCGTTGCGTTCTTTTCCCTTTCCGCAGTAGATATGTTACAACTAAAGTATGCACTTAGTCAATCTATAAATTAGCTACAAATCGGTTGGTGATTATCCCACCACGTATAACGCTAAAACGTATAACGTACAAGAAAAGAAACGAATTTACTCCTTATATTCTTGGTCTGATAGCAAGTTGCACTGAATCTGCTTTTTATCGTTCATATTCATATCATCAGATTCAGAAGAAATTTGTGAAACTTAACCCCAACCTCTATTTTGTAATTTATAAAATATGAATCAAATTAAAGTTTGCGCGTAAATCGTTACGATATTTTGCCTGAAGATGCTCCTCAAAGAAACGAAACATGTCACAATTTTACACAAGCTGTAGAATAACAAGGTTATCCAATTTGATTTGAATTAACAAGAATCTATTTTCTTATAGATAATACAGGAGCTTTAAAGTGAAAATATGTTGACATATCGTAATGAAAGTTCGATTTCACGAGCAATCGTTAGAAACTTTCTGTGATTAATACATTATTAGCAAGTAAGATTTCAAAGCCTCGTCGTATAATGGATAA
This sequence comes from Himalopsyche anomala, assembly GCA_031772345.1. Taxonomy (NCBI): domain Eukaryota; kingdom Metazoa; phylum Arthropoda; class Insecta; order Trichoptera; family Rhyacophilidae; genus Himalopsyche; species Himalopsyche anomala. The sequence continues at coordinate 18,210,635 of CM062833.1, read as the reverse complement.
CGACTAATTGTGATTGATTTGTGTGAACACGAATTTCCTGAATAAAATCACTTACAATTAAGGAAACCAGACGTACATATATATTCCGGCTCAAATATAATATATTAATGATGCCAATACAATAATAATTAGATTATTCATTAGGTCATCCAATGTCGGATTATTTTTGTGATCCCGTATCTTAATTTGAATATCCCAGGAATGATTATTTACCAATATTTAATGTTTAGTTTAATAATAAAAAAATGTCTTGAATTGTATGTAGATATCGGCCAAGGCGACAGATTGTGTTTATTTTTAAGCTACAGTTGTTTGAGATCATAATCTTATTATTGACGTTGAGCTTATCGAGAGTTAATTTTATTTATGGACCTTTTCAATACTTATTTAAATTATTTAACAATCAAAACAAGTGTTAGTTTAATAACAAAAACGTCACTGGTGAGATCCCACTGATCTGCTATAAAAAATAATTGTTTGCTACTGAATTATATATGAAATTATGGAAAAAAAAAACAACTGTTCCTATCTATCTGAGAAACAGTTGGATCAAAATTCATTTATTTTTAATGTAGGTATTATACAAAAATACTTACATAAACAAACTGCTGTACCATGTCATGCATAATTTTGTTTTTAAATATGATAATAAATTGAGAAGTATTTAAATTTAAAATGTTATTTTTTCATGCTACGGCGAACTCCGAAATCTTGGGCTCAGTAATAAAACAGTCCTGGGATTACGGGACTGTAAGCCTTCTGAATTTATTTAAATAGTATCCAATAGTAGCCGTAGCCGGGATGGCTTTCGGCTTGAATTTCTATGCAATATCCTCACATTGATTTTCTCTATCAATTTATGGACGTGTATTTGAAAAGATACATGCCAAATATTCGTCTCTTTTCATTGAAACTATCAAATAATTCGAGGATATAGGGAGTTTTTAAATAATAGTAATTTCCGAAATATTCACATTTACCTAGTACTCTTCCAAGATAGGTTGAGTTACAGATTTATAAACAGTCCTAGTCAAATATATTCCCACTTAAAGTATTACGAGTCCAGATTTTCTACTTTGGGTCCCGAACATAGTTAAGACAGAATAAAAATATATATATTTTTTTGTACAAACTAACTTACGTACTAACTTAATTACTTTCTTACTTGTACTTCTACAAACATAGTCAAGCAAATTAATGGAAATATAATAATGACCACTCAGTTTTCTTGTTAATATGTCAAATGTCAATACGGAAATCGTTTATGAGGGCCGAGCTGACAAATAATATCACGGTGGTAAGCCCCATTTTGTTTTTAATTTGACAATATTTGTTTCGTATGTATATTTCTATTCGAAGGAATGGGTGTTTGTGATGTTATAAAATTTCCTTCCAATCTTCCAATTCTAAAATAACGGTTTGTAGCGAGAGCGATAAGATAATCAATTGCCCCTTTAGAGAGTAGGGCTAGAAAGATCGGACTAGGACAGGACCATATAATAGCTCTCACTATGCTCGTTTTTAATGATAGAATTTGTAAGAGGGAATTAAATACATTGCATACATCCATGCCTTGAAGAGAATATCTATAAATGATTTGAAAATCAATTTATAAAAGCAACAGGTTGAGCAACTAACTGACTAGCAGTTTTCGTAGAAAAATTGTGTTGAAATACTTTTACTGGGTCGTATGCTTTGGATTGGAAACGGATATGGATTTTTAAAAAATATGTTCTTATACTTATAATAACACGTCTTAAATATCTATATAGTTAAATACTACCCACTTTTAAAACAAAAACTTAAAAAGATCAGCCCAATTAAAGTAATATTAATAAGTTATGACAAGTGATTATATTTACAGTAAAAAGAAAAATAGAAATAAGCTAAGCAGTTAATGAGTTTATAATGATATAATTAAATATATTATAGATATGTACGTAATCTAATATAAAGTCATTAGTGAGCCAGAGTTATATGAACATTTTGTAGGCAACGATGCGTTAATCGAATCAGTGAAAGACATTTTGTAAAACCAATTGAAATCGATTTGTAAAAAAAACGCAGTATTTAAAAAAAATCAATGTTAAAATGCCTCTCCCAATTCTATATTGTTTTCGTAGACATCCTGAGTAATTTATTTCTCCCAGCCAGTTTTTTTCAAGCTACAAAGCACGAGCAAAAACTCTACGACAAAAGAGCTTTCAACGGAAAACGGTAAGGGTTGAAGAAATTGGAGACTGAATCAAATCTGGCCGGGAATCCTAAACTATTTTCTTGTTTAAAATCTAAAGAAAAAATATACTAATGGTTTTTTATATTAAAAATTTAATTTGTTGAAAACAGCGCTACTTTTAATTCCATAACATTTGGCCATATATTCCAAACGGAGATTGTAACGTGAAAATAAAAGTATATTGTCACCTTACTATTAAAAAACTGTTACGTCTGTTTTAGTAAAATGAATGTTTAAGGTTAGAAAAAAATGAAATAAAAAACAAGCACTTTAAAATTTAAATCTTTCATAACCAATTAATTTACCAACATTGGCTGTAACCGAAGCCTATACAGATCTTTTTTTGAAATGTGGGAAAAAGGTGTTTTATTTTAAATACAATATGCATTGTGTACAATAAAAATATTTTTTAAATTAAATTTTAATGATTTTTTCATATTCCTATATCTTTTGAGGTTACCAAAATATTGTGTTACAGCCGTGAAAATTGAAAAAACTTTGCAATTTCAGATTCTCTCGTTGTAATATGTATAAATGTTAAAAAAATTCGGTGGATTATTTTTGAAAATCGGTACACTAAACGGGTATTCGTTTTCTCGTTATATTAGATAGAAAATAAAGATAAGAATAAATTGAATGGAAAAGATGCGATAAAAACAAGCCCTCGGTATTTGCAATATCCCGATCATATAATCGGATAAAAAATATGAAGAAATCTCGAGCATAAACACTTTCGAATCATTCAAATTATGTACACTCCCACAGATTTTGTCACTAACGACCCGGGTTTCGCCTTTCGGCATCTTCAGGCGTTCAAGCGCACGGATGAACTTGAACTGACAGTTCAAGTTCATCCGTGCGCTTGAACGCCTGAAGATGCCGAAAGGCGAAACCCGGGTCGTTAGTGACAAAATCTGTGGGAGTGTACATAATTTGAATGATTCAAATTTAATATTGAAATTCCACCAAGCACCTTCAGTCGAAATCTTAAATTATAAACACTTTCATTACTTTGATGTAAAACGCTAAGCGCTGAGTACACCTGGAGTTAAATTTAGCTTTCAAAGAACATTGAAGTTTGCTATTTTTTTCAGTGCATATCAAGTAATTGCTTAAAAAAATCTATAATATAATATAATAATTGTTAAGATATCATAATTCACAATTATTACGTAACAGCTGCGTAAACGAACCTTTACGAGTGCTTAACACCTCCTTGCCCATGATGCAATCGTAAATAGTTGAGCTATTAAATCATTCAATACCTTTCAATATTGTCAATAAGTATTTATCATTTTAGGTATTCTAGCATATGTACATTTTTAAAACTATTTTTTAGCTTCTAACTTAGGTTTAAATACTGTCAATAAACAGTGAAACTGATATGCCATCATGGCAGGGAACGTGATTTTTTATGATGGCATGTTACGGGTTAAAAAAGCTGGTCTGGGGTTGGTATGAGATATTTAAGATGAGCTTAATTTAAGCGGCAAGATTAAATTTTTATTTGTATATATTAACATATATAAAATCACAGTGACCGTTCGAAATATGGAGTATCAACATAAGTTTTTTTTTATACGAGTACTACTTGTTACTCTTTCTTTTTTCAGGAGAGTTATAATAAAAAAATTGAGTAATTGCAAGACTAGTGGTTAACTAATTATTTACACTTTACTTCGTTTTTACGTTCGTAAAGGTGGAAAGCAATACGAAGATTACAGAGATCTGTATCTGAGAGCATCTGCATAAGCTGGCAGAGGTGTTTGTGATATACAAAGATTCCCTCCCACCCTTCCTATTCTAAAGAATAAACAAGGAGTAGCGAGAGCGATTAGTTAACCACTATTCTTGTCTTAGTCTTATCCTTCTATTCCTAATCTCTTCGAGAAAGAGAAGTTGAAACACTGAGTTACAATCAATTCTCGTCGAAAAACTCTACTATTTTAAGATACCTCCAATAAGAGACCATACGCTCCATATTGGTAGCGAAAATGGATTAAAAAATTATATAAAATGAAAACAAATAACAAAATAGGTAGTACATAATGATTTTATGGCTTAAAACAATGCAGACATTCATGCATGTGAACACAAATCAACAAATCGATCAAAATCCAAGGAGTTTGAGAGTTTAAAGCCGTGATGTAATTAAAAATCACTAACGGTCATTGATTGTTCGACTACAAGACTTAATTTATAGACAAACGAAAAATAGTGAGTGTATTTTCTTTTTTATAATGCGCGAACAATTTTTTGCCGGCCAGTATTACTCGGGCTTTATGTTTCTGATGTTTCCAACTTTATATGAACCATTAATCTTTATCACGCCTCCGTCCTTTTCTAATGGCACTTCAATCGGGATCTATCTGAATTAGCATATTCTTTAACGACGCATAATATTTGGGACACGCTGTGGCTCTATGAACAATAGATTTTTTTAAAGAATTCAATGATTTATTATATTTTTTAACCTTTTAAGTTAAGCGTTTTCTTCAAAGAGTTATTTAACAATGGATATTTTTTTCCTCAGAAAATTACTATTAAAGCTATTGTGAAATCTGCATTTTTTTTAAAGTTATTATGTTTTATCATTTTTTCGACAAAAAAACTTTAAGACTTTCTTAAATTATCTTTAATCATATTATTTTCAGCCGAACCTTGATATAACAAACCTCGATATAACGTTCTTTAAATATATTTTTTATCCACGTCCGCTCTCAATGTGGAGCATATGGAGGTATCTCAACTGAAGTTACTCAGTCGCTCAACCTCTCTTTTCCACAGAGAGCAGTAGGGATAAAAAGATAAGGTTAGGTTAACTAATCATTCTCAGTACGCCCTGTTATTATAGGATTTCATGGACAAAATATCTGATCATGTGTGAACATTAAAATAGTTTTATCAAAAAGTATGTATTGTAGTAATAAATCTTTAAATAATACCAAAATATTACTTACTAAAACGTAAAAACTAAAAACGTTAATATAATTAAATAATATGTAAGCAAACGACAATTTAATTAAGCTAATAATATTTTTCGTGTTTATTTTTCATTACAATATTGACAAATTAAAATTTTCTTAAGCTTCTTAGGTCTTTGAAGTAAAGGAAATTTTATTTACAAAGCATGAAGCACAAAAAATTCTTTTCAAAAATTTTCTTATAAATTACACCCTAGTTATATTTGGACTTTTAAAACGTCAAAGAGTTTGTTTTTGTCAAAATAAACAGACGCATATTTTGAGTTTTTTTTTATCCACAAAAGCAACGCTGTGCAAAGAAAGCTATTTTTATTTTCATTCTATGTAGGTGTGAGAAGAAAGGCGTCAGATTTTTTTATATTGCAATATTTTTTACTGGTGCACCATTTATAAGCGTCCATTAATTCGTTGATTACATGTTTATTTTTAATTACACTAAATCAAGAATGTATAGATGATATAAATAAGGATTTATAGACACAATTTAAGGAATTTAAACCAGACTTTGGAAACCCTTTTGAGTATTTTTTTTGTTAAAAATAGCTGTCACTGTATACCATAGATTATCAACCTATTTAGGCCCGTGGCCTCTTTATATATTTCTGTGGCTCCCATACACGTAGAAATATGTTTTTTGAGACTCGGGGATTGAAAGATTTCAAAATAATTTGGTCTAATAATTAAAAGTGGTCGCTAGCAAACTTAATTTTCTTTTTAGAATTTCCAACTTGAAAAAGCTAGGAATTTGCAGATTTCCCAAAATAAGAAGACGCAAAACCTTTTTTTTTGTTTCTTCAAAAATTCAGGAATTTACGGTTTGAAAATGAAAGCACGCGAGTGTTTTTTTCAGTTTTTATCGAAATTTGAAAATATGTTGTCGTTACCCTATTTTAAAAAAACTATTAGTTTATGTATATTTTTCCATGCCCCCCCAAAACTGTGCTGTGGTTCTGCTAAAATTATTTTTTCACATGCTGTGGCCCCCATTGTGACCACCTGTGCCCCCGTTACGCTGGTTTCAATACTTTATATTTAAAAAATATCATGTTTCTTTACGCACTGTGAAAGTTTATTAAATGTATAGTTATATTTTAAAACTAACGGAGTGTATCGACGAATATGCAAATAAATATTAACAACATCGTTTTGTCTTCAATTTAAGTCTACATTTCACAGTAAAAGTGTCTCACAATATGACAGGGCCGAATTGTAACATAATAATTTATTAACAACTGCTGTGCGCTAAACTTCATAGATTCTGCGTGACACTTATCCTTTGTCGGTGTATGAGAGAATATTTTAAAGCCTGCTTGTAAATTAATACATAGGTCGATTGTTCACTTGCTAAAATTTTTGGCGTACACTTAGTGTATACAACACAATTTCAACAAACTTAAACAATTCTTCATCGAACAATATTTTGTAAAACGGACATATTTATTTTACACAGCTCAAATTTCAATTTATTTAACCGTGGCTAAATTCATGTCGTAACAAATTATGAACGCAATAATAATTTTCAAATTTCAATAAAAATCAATAAAAAAAATGTTTTCCAATAAACATCTAGTAGTGTTATGTCATAAAGGCTCAGTTTATATTGGTTGGCTAAAAACAGATAAAAATAAAACAGTTTTTAGTTATCTCAATGAAATTTCGGAAAAAATCTCTTTTATGCGCTCAAAATATACCTTTCGAGAAATGCAATACACACCAAAGGGCGCCAAACAATTATTTTCTTCCCAGACGTGACCTGGAAACTCAATGTGAAGTTTCTTGCACCTACGAGTAGATATTGGGTTTGCCAATTCATAACCGGCCATGGAAAATTCAACAGCACATATTTGGAATGGGCAAGTTGGCACAATCATCAGAACGCTAATCACACACTGTACGACTGCCCCGAAATGAATTCCGAACGAGCAGACCTGTTTAGTGCGGTCCGCCCTCATACGGGAACAATAGGCCACCCCTATCAGATCTCAACTAAAACCAAACCTCGATATAACAACGACCTGCATACGTGTCGAGTGTTGGTGAGGCAATCAACAGCTTTCAAATTCAAGAACATAATGCACAATGTTTTGCTGGCATAATAATTGAAGGTTAGCTAGCAAATAGGAAAGACGAAAAATTATTTGGGTTAATAATCAAATAACTTATTCATTAGAATTATTTTCATAATGTACGTTCCCACAAAAATCTTGGTCGAACACGACCCGGGTTTCGCCTCTCGGCATCTTCCGGTGTTACTCAGTGCGCAAATGCACTCAAACTGACAGGCAGCGGAGGTTTTTATTGTCTATATACAAAAACACAAGTGCATTCGCTCTCAACGTATTGTTAACCTAATTGATAGCGAGAATTTACTATATGAATTATTGTTGTGAGTTAAGTGGTCAGATTATAATATTGGGCATAATGAATTGCCAGACAATAAAATGTAAACGTGAAAAATAAATATAATGATAAAATAAAACAAAATGAAATATTTTTTTAAAAACGACATTATTAGAATTAATTGATCTTAAGAGAGGCGAAAACCGGCTCGTGCTCGACCAAGATTTTTGTGGGAACGTACATTATGAAAATAATTCTAATTTAACGTTAAGTTCCTTCAGTCGAAATTCTAAATTATAACCTATTTATATTTAAACTTCACAGTCAATATTCGTAAGAGGTTTTCTTATTTTTTTCCACACAAAAAGCACACAAAAGCTTTCATTTCAGCTGGTAAAATCTTTAGTAAGACAGTATTCAGGTTGTACCCATACTGAAATACAGATGAAAATACTAATATCGTATCCATCATACCGATAAATTAGTAAGGAAACTGGATATAATGACGTGTAGGATGCGTTTAGCGAACAAGATTCAGCTTTCATTGAATAAGTATAAATGCATGTGATAACTATATATCGATATTTTTAATAAGTTTTCCAGTAACAAACTTTTAATTTATTTTACACTATATATAATATTGTTTTAATTTTTTTTTTTTTTACCATGCCCGCTCCCAATATGGAGCATATGGACTCCTAATGGAGTTTATCTCAACAGAAGTGTTTCTACGAAAACTGCTTGTTACTCAGTTGCTCAACCTCTTTTTTTCCAAGAGAGTAGGAATAGAAGGAAAAGGCTAGGACAGGACTAGTGGTAAACTAATCGCTCTCGATACACCCCGTTCATATGATTCGATGGGTGGGAGGGAGGAATTCAAGACATCACATAGATCCATGCCTTTGAACAGAAATTCATAAATTGATTGAATAATCAATTTATAAAACTGCTCGTACTGGGATTCGAAACCGTACCCTCCGTAGCGGTAGCCAACGACGTTGATCACTCGACCACACAGGCGGCAATTTAAGATATACCAAACAATTATGAATGAATGCAATGTACGTTAATTTATGTCATTTGCAATCAAAAGTGTACAAAGTGAAGTTCTTCGTTTTTAAGCATTCTACTTGGAAAATCAAAGGATATTATTTTTAAATGAAAAATTCCACTTTGAGGTTTTTACTCCTGATTATGTATTTTTTCGTCTACGCGCTGACATAAATTAAACTCAATTACTTTGCTTCGATGACGAACCCATCATAGGCTTAAAGCTCTCAGCTCTTTGAGTGCATCCCCTTTTGAACCCTTTGTATTTGTTTGGAGGCGAGTAGGGTCAACGGAAATCGTTTTTGAGGGCCGAGCTGACAAATAATACCACGGTGGTAAGCCCCATTTTGTTTTTAATTTGACAATATTAGTTTCGTAATTATTTTTGTCATAAATGTCGAGCTTAATACTGGTACTAAGTGAATTCAATAATACTGATTAATACCATGATTTTCTTACATTTATGTATTTTGTTACATACCAACATTACGTCACATGTTTTTATTTTTGTTTAAAGTTTTCTTAATGTCCAACCTGTAGCTTTGTCGTTGGTTTTGGTTACGGAGTTCACCGGATTGATTTTCAGAACAGACAATCTCATAAATTGATTTATTGATTCGTATTCGAAGATATAGACTAGGATCTCCCCGGGATGCCAGGATTGTGATATAACTAATCTCGGGATTTTGGGATTAATGATAAGATGGGAAAAATTCATTAAGCCCCGTAACAAAATAATTTTGCGACAGTCGTAACGTTTTGAAAGGAATTCCGTGAATTCCCAGGTTTTCGAAATGTGCTAGCGAGAAAAAGTTTTTAAAATGACCCACAAAGCTAAAAAAAGGTGTTTTACCTTCTTTTCTAGATTATTTTACAATCTTTCAGTTTCTTACTTTTTTCCCACTGAATGATCCCGGGATCCCAAAAACCTACATCCCTAAATAATTGGGAATCCCGAAATTCTATTAGAATCTCAAACAATTTTGTCACGATTTAACGGTAAATGATCAATCTCGGGATCCGAAAAATTGTGAATCTTGAAATCGGGATCAAAAAAGTGTCCAGGATTGGATACCCTAATATGGACTTCTGTAAAATTTGAACTCTCTTTCACCATGCGGTTCTTAAACGAGGCACAGTGAAAACCATAAGCTAACCACTAGTCCTTGAATTGATCCAAAAAAGTGACCATGATCAACTAAATAACACATCATAGAAAAACATCTGTTGAGATAAGCACCATAAGGACTGTTAGGAATATATATGCTCCAAATAAGCGAACACGGTTAAACAATTTGCATAAAATGATAAATTTGGAAAAAAGGACATATGTATTACATAACTATGTCAAAAAACTTGAAGTAGTCTAATCTTAGATATTATAAACTATAAAGTATAGATTTTTTCTGTTTCATAAATTTTAAGTTATGTTAAAAAGTACGTAAAAAATATATTTCTTAAAGACCACGTTGCTATTTATTGTATATAGTGTTTATTAGAACAATGCAAATAAAAACCATTTTTTTTTCAAATTATATCTTTTTCTTATTGACATACGAAAAAATGTGTCACCTCTTTAGAATATTCGGTATGTTAACGATAATCCCGGATAAAAGTTTTGACATATTCGAAACAATGCTATTATTAAAATAAGTGATAGGCGTGAATTACGTGGATGGTTTCAAAAGATTAAACCAATCACTGATTAAGACTGTAAAACGGAGAGTCATAGCCTTAAACTATCGCTTATATTTTTATAAATAAATTAAACGAGAGTAAAGCAAAACTGATTAACGAGAGAAGACATCACAGACAATGTTTGATTGAATCAATTACAGTAATATCAGTAATAGTAATTGATAATCGATAATTGAAACGAATACTTGTCAAAACGATAGAACGATTTGAAAAACGAGTTTTAATGAATGTCATTTTTATAAATTCTCCGCGAATGGGTCACTACACTTGAGATATTTTACGTAAAATAGTCCTTTTATTAATACGCTTTTAATATTTAATATCAACCCAAAAATTAAACTTTGACAGTCGGGTATAAATATTTATTGAAAACATAATGTACGCAAATTTGAATCAGCTTCGGATAGTAGAATGCAAAAAGATAGCGTTATAAGTCGGTCAAGAGAACAATAAATATATACGATAAGTGTTAAAACACAAGATCTTAGATATAGATTTATTGTGCCGATTGGCAGAGCATTGAAGTGAATCCAATACTCAAGTAGTAAAAAGATTTGTGTTAATAGAATCGAGTCACCGAACGTTATTGATTATATCCCTACCTCTCAGGATTCTTCTCAACACTATTTATCGGTATAGAATAATAAGTACACGAATTATCCGGACAAGAAAATTCCGTACACCAATTCTTCCGAACGAGAATCTTCCGCACATATAAATTCCGGACACAGAATATTTCGTACATTAATTTTATTTTGTACTTGAGTTTGACGCTACATATTATTATATTTAAAAGAACGGAAAATATGTTTTTACATATTAATATTTAATATTTTACTTGTTCCTAACCTGTATTTTTTCTATAAACGGAATTTTCCACTTACGAAAGAATCTTGTTTTGAAAAATCGGTATAGGGTGTTTTCTTGTACTGATTATTCTGAATGAAGAATTTGTGTTCGGAAAAATCTAGCAATGCAAAATTCGTTCACCGCGCCTACAGTAATTATATAGTAATTTTTAATTTTATGGAATCATTTTAGAGAAAATAATTTCAGACCCTTACGACTTATTTTGTAATTTATAATTTTAAAAATAAATTCAATTTATATTTTATTCGTAAACCTTGCGATGTAAAGTCTGATTGCTTCTCAAAGAGGCGAAACACGTGTAATAAATGTTATCAAATTATTTTTTTATATAAAAAATAAAACACAACTATAGACAGCAGGCGAGCAATCGTTGAAGCTTTTGGATAAAAGATAAATTGTTTCTGATAGAAAAATAATAATAATCCACCAAATATAGCGAAAAAGTTGTTCTGAAAGCTCGTCTTTATAAATAGTATACTGATATTAACGCCAAGGTAATTCAGCATCACCCCGAAAGCTCAGAGGAAACTTTTCACATCGGCTATTAAACCTGATTTATAGCTTTTTTATAGCTAGCGAGCTGTAAAATACCTCACTTGGTATAGGTTCGAAGCAGTTGCACTAAACGCTGTACTATAGATGTATAGTTAAATATATTATAGGAAAAGTATGTAAGCATGGCGAAATATGGATGACTTACGGACTTCAGATTGTATTTAGAGAAGTGTTAAACTCGCTTATATTCGTTGTTTTAAATTTTTAAAAATACCTAACGACATGTCAACCCATAATCGGCAAAGATAAATTGCGTTTTAAACAAATAATTGTTCAATATCGCCTAGGGCGTCCGTCAGTGACAAAAAATTTAGAACGTTATTTAATTCGCCTGATCTTTTTTAGGGCCTCTTCATTTGAGTGTTTTGACTTGTTACTGTGACTTTGTTCCACGTAGACCCCGGTTGAGAAACGCTGATCTAGAGAACTAGAGAACTAGTCAGTATAATATCAGGATAAGCTTTGATCATATGCTATTATTTACAACCCGCATTTAAAGAATTCCTTTATCGAAATTAGTACGAGAGTAATTTAAAAAAAACCTTCTTCTGTAAAATGTATAAATTGTCGGTTACGATTTTCTGCCTAGTACGGGTTGATGTAATAAAATCAATACTATCTCTATTATATTATATTACATTTTACTACTTCAGTTTCGGTTTTTTTTTAAATTTTAAAACAAGTCCGCTCTTAATGAAGAGCATATGGACTCCTAAACAAGTTTATCTCAACAGAAGAGTTTTAACAGTTGCTAAGCATCTCTTAGAAAGTAGAAATATAATAATAAGGCTAGAAAACCACTAATCATTAGCTAATCGCTCTTGGACCGCTCATTTTTTTAAGATGGGAAGAGGAATTCAAAATATCACATACATTCATGTTTTCGAATATAAATCCATAAATTGATTGAAAAATAAATCTATAAAAACTACCCGTAGTGGTATTCGAACCCGTGACATCCGTGCTCTAAGCCAACGACATTGATCCTTGACCACGCAGCCAACCTAAGCTTGCTAACGAAAAAACATTCTTAATGTTTAATAACTTTGCGTAGTAATGTTAAATTTAAAAAAAATCCTTAGGAGACATTTCATTTAAACTAACCGATTTTTATCAACTACCGCCATCTCTTTAAGTTTCATTAACAACGTTGAGCTAATTCTAGGGTTTGCAATTTAACGTAAAATTTCAATTACCCGGTAAACGGTAAAAAAAAGTCAGAATTCTGAACAAAAAATACAATTAGATATGTGACTACTTTTTACTCAAATCTGGGCCCTAGATTTAAATATTAACATATTTGTCTTTTTTTGAGATATGGGAATGAATGATTGAATAATCGTCAGTAAATATGTCACGTCGTGCTTAGTTAACTTGGTGATAACTTATCAATTAACTTATATTCATTGTATCTTTGAATGCAGTATAAATTGTTAATTAAAATTTCATGAAATAACAAAACAATGTTAAGATTGAAAAAATGCTCTCATGAAAGAAATTATTTTTTTCAACATTGAAACTTATCCTGAAGTTTGTAAATATTTGTCCCGCAGATGAAAACGATCGTTCTGATTCAATACTAGTATAGTAAGTCAACAGGTCATATTGTTTGCAGGATATTAAAATAAATACGTTACTTTTCAATTAAACAAAAATAACAATACACAATCTATGAATTATATAAACAGATACGTAAGTTCTTATAATATTATACAATTGCAAGTATGTACAGTCATTTTATGACTATATTGTTTTTTTTAATTGACTTATGAATTTTTCTCCGAAGACTTGGATGTATGTGATGTCTTGAATCAAATCTCAACTACTCTATCCTAAAAATAGACCTAACAAGAGAGATTAGCTAAGCACTAGTCCTGTCCTAGTCCTATCTTTATATCCCTAATTTCTTTGAAAAAGAGAGGTTGAGCAACTGAATAACAGAGCCCGTATAATTCAAAATAAGGAGCGGACATGGATAAAAAAAGAGTATTTTTTGTGATAAAAATAACAGATGACATTATGACTAGGGTATCCAATCCTGGAGTCTTTTTGTAATCTCGGGATTTCGGGATTGATTGATTTTCAATCCCGGGATCCCGGGATTGGGCACTCGACGTGAAATCGTGTATAATTTGAAAGTTTTGGTGAGTCGTTTTTTTTAGCTCACCGAGAAATTTGAAATCCTCAATTCCAAAATCCTATCAATTTTCGAGATTTGCTCAAAATTTCTCAATACCGAAATCCCGGGATTTCGGGATCAGAAAATTAGACGGGATCCCGGGATTGGATGCCCAAAGTATGACCAGTAACGATTACAATGAACATTCCAATTTTGCAAAAGTTTAAAAACAAAAATCCACAATCCGAATTCGTATATGCAATAAACATTCGTTTTAATATGCCTTTATTCGTACTTAATTCGCGATAAAATATTTTTTTGTGCTATCCGGTAATTACCATAGGTCAATTTTACCGGTAATGCAAGCCCTAGTTAATTATTTACATCTTTGGTGAAAGAAATTTCGTTTTATGAATTGTGAAGAGGCTCAAAACAACTGCTCAATACCATTCCAGTACAAGTTTTCATCTTTCTATTTAAAAAATATTTGTAAAAAATGATATTTATTTGTAACTGCTTCATACTTATATTTTTTTCAAAAATATTACGTTTTGAAAATCTTACTGAGATTTCTGATTCAGTCAACCTGTTACGGAAAATATTATAATATTTAATTTTTGTTTCATCTAGTTTGGTATTATTGTCAGTGAGGATGATCTATTTTCTTTTTTTTAGATAAACGTTTAATATATCACGCAGTAATTTTATTAAGTTATAGCAAAATTTAAAACAAGTGAACTTCGTTAAAGTAATTTAAATACTTCATATTTGACCGTTGTTTGATTTAAGAGTTTATTTGACGTAAATGGATGACAGATTGATAGCAAAAGAAAAAAAAATGTTAAATACCAAATAGTATCTCATTTTGAGATTTTTACACGTTAATATTACTTATGTGACACAAACACAGCTTCGAGAAAAGAAAAAGTTATCCTACAAGAAATTGAACTTAAAGATTAAATCTATCACTTACTATCAATTTAAAAGGGTCATAATGTAATTTTATCATGTTTAAAAATATTTTTTAAGATAAAAATGTCAGTTTACTTCAAATTAAAACGTCAGTTATAAACAATCTTTTTTACTATTTTTTAAAATGTGATAAATTTACAGTTGATAATAATATTAATAAATAAGTTTTTTTTTAAATAATTATTTTTAATGATTTTATTAAAATAAAAAAAAAACATTTTATTTAATATTTAAGTACCGATTTAGCTTATGACGAGTATTATCGATTGAAGTGTAATTAGTACAAATGAATATATTTTTTTTTTTTAATATAATGCCTTTCCATTAAATATTGACAGTCAACACCAGTGTTCCCTCTAAGCTGTGCGCACATACATAAGAACAGAGCGCACAAAAGTTGAACCAGCTATACCACCGCCAGAATAAATCAATTGTCATTATAAAGTGTTTTTAATTATTGTTATTATAAAAATAACCATTTCGTTTAGTAGATCTAAATACCGTTGCGTGGCGCACAATTTTTTTATTTCCTTTAAAAAATGCACAGCCAATGTATTTTGCGCACATAACATTCGGAAAATTAGAGGGAACATTGGTCAACACCCTAAAAGTGGTTTTACTACAATTCAACCTTTTTTTAAATACGATCATTCAAATTTCCGACACAGTGTCATTTTTATGAATACACATTTTTCGGAATTATTCTTTTAAAGCTGATAATGTCCGTTTATTTGTTTGTCCGAGTGTCAGCATGTCCGCGATTTCGCCTTTTCGATGACGTCAAGAAAGGTGTCCTCTCCCCCTGCTCCGCTGTCGCTATAGAGCATTTTTTTCGTATCAATTCTTATATTAAAGGCTACGTGTTGTTCATAACAAATATTGAAAAGAAAAACTTAACATTATAGTTAATAATAGGTAAGATAATGGAATCCAATTTTGAACTCTTTTTGCGATCCGGAGAGATTTCAGTATTCACAATTTGTCAATTCCGGATTCAAATCAAGAATTAATTGCAATTGATACAAAAGAAATAATAAATTTACAATCGACACTAAGGCCAAATAATTAGGCCGCCATTACTCTTAAGCTATTAAGATCACAACAGGAATATATAAATCATTGTTTTGATCGTGATTTTCGCAATATTAATTTATTTCATTACTAAATAATAAATAAATTAAAATAATATGCATAGTTCACGGTTTTTTACCAAATATATATTTACCTATTTCTGAACTTAAACGCCGTTTTAACTAAAAATGTATATAATTATATAAGTTATATTTTATTACATCTCACGTCTTACTTCCAATTTTGCCTATGAAGCAATGTTTACTGATATTTTTGTGTATAAGAGTATTGAAAAAAAAACAATGAAATCGTCTGCTCCTGTCTACCACTGTTACAAAATATGAGAGGGAGTAAGACCAGAGTCCATTTATTTAGTATTTAGGTATTATTACAAAAATATATAATTGCATAAACAAACTGTGTCGGAGTAATTTTATTATTATTGTAAAATGGTAATAAATCGAGAAGCAATTTACTGGTGCAATGTTTCAATGCTTTCCATATGATTCACACTTAAATAAAATATAGTCAAAAACAATGTAACGGAATAATTTTGTGTAACAAATTCATTACTAATGAGAATACAACGGTCCAAACAAATAAGACAGCAAATCTGTGTTTCTTAAAATCACTCTCGATTTCTAAACAAATAAATCAGTTTGATTAATAGAATTCGCCCGAATTGTTTATCCAAGCAGGAATTCCAAAGGGCCGTGACATAGAAAAAAAGGTTTACAAACCGTAACGCCGCGCCGAGAGATAAAATAATTTAGTCCATTTCTTACGCGAGGAAAAACGAAATAATAAATGCTGGAATTGTGCCGCACGAATAAAATTTGTCCCAGATTAATGGTCAATAACATTATTGACAGTTAATATGAACTACTGAATATACTATTAATGCTTTACTAGGATATTGTTTTTTTTATTGAGTTAAGTTTTTTTTTCAGGTGTTGTAAACCTTTTTTGATGGAGAACTTCTCATATTTTTTTAACAAAAAATAACAAGAAAGGTCTATTAAAATAATGTTAAATGTACATACTATTGTAAAATATGTTTTTTTAGAAGATATTCAATGTACTTTTTAAAAATTTATTTCAAGTGCACACTATCAGGGAGTATTTGATAAAGCATCATAGATTTAATGATTTGTCTATATTATATTTTTTTCTTTGGTATGTATAAAAATAATAATTTTGTCGTATCAAGAAGATTTAGAATTTGATGGCGGGCTATTAAGGTTTTAAGTACTTAGAATTAATTTAAACTTATAATAGACATGAGGCTATAAGTCCCAAAATCTACAAAAAAATGGTGTTTTTGTACTAATATGCTCAAAAACACTTTTTTTTAAAAAAAAAATCTATAAAAACTTTTCTGATGATTAATGGGTCTTGTATACCTCAAAGACATTTTCAGCATTTTTCAGCTCTCTGATAATCACGGCGTGCAATTTGAATATTAACATTAATTTTAATTTCTTTGGTAACTACATATTTATATATAAACCATAAAGCATCATGTATTATCCTCTGTTGGTATTTATACTTACATGGTCAAATTTAATTGTATTGAAAATTGACATTATTATGAATGATAATATTATATTAAAAACACGATATTTAAAAATTCGACTAACACCAAAACTGCACTTAATATTTACGACAAAACACACTATAATTCAAATTTCGAACAAAAATATCGTACGAAACTTTTCAAAAAACATTCGTTTAATATACACAAATAAATTAATACACCACACACAAGCGTATAAATTAAAGTCTGAACTTCGATTTTCAAATAATTATTCGCTTTTAATTAGAGTGCCGCCGTTCATAATCCGAAAATTTGAATTTGGAAAGCGCGCCGAACGTTAAAATTAAATTCAAATTGGCGGCGTTTGAAATGTCACCGTTTTCCCGTATGAACGGATTTTCACTCCGAAAATGTTCGAAGCGGAGCGCGAAAAGTTTCCTCCGGACACGACATGCCCCTCCCAAGGCAGGGACCGCACTGACTCTATTCTTCCACTTCCAGTGACGAAACGGATCGAGTAGGGAAATGTACAGGGCGGCATAAAGATTGACGCCGTTTCAGGAAATTTTCCCGTAAGGTTTTCCGATGCGAAGTTAAAACTTAGAAACAAATAACATGTTTTTTTTATTCTAATTTTAAAAATACCCTGTTAAATATAAGTGATAAGAATGTTCTAGCTTAAAAAAACAGTTGTTATTTTTTTCATCAAAATGTTCAAATTTTGGTTTTGTGATGTGGTTCCACATCGTGAATTTATTAAAATAAATATATTCCAACAAAATATTAAACTTTGGTGGTTTAAAGATATCTGATGCATTGGCAAAAATCTTAAATCCTTATTATTCTATCTATTTCTACGTCATAAAAATGAAAGTAAGCAATTTACTATTCCAATCAAATATATAATGATATTATGGAAAAAAATATCACATTCATAGTTTATACACTGAAATAATATTTATTGATTGTTAAGAATAAATAACCAATTTCTACTTGTAACTAAATGTAGTACAATGTAATAATACACTTACTTACATTCCATCGTGGATTAAAAAAAATAATTAAACACAGTTTAAAAAAGTTATATATTTTTTATAATTTCTAATTCAATGTCCATTATTAATATTTTTTAGAAGCTCAGACGTCCTAGCCTATTATATCTCACCCCAAAAACATCACCACTAAAACTACAAATGTCATTTTATTAGTAAATAGTATATAGAGTTTTTAACTTTTCTTATATCAAATCTTGTCTTATCACAAATGAAAAAACTTCAGTAAACATAATGATATCGATAACGCTTAAACATTTTGTTTCTTATTATTTTGATAAACATAATTTATAAATGCTTTTTGAATAAGTATATAGTTCTATAAGTGTGATATTTTCATGGAAAATAAGTATATCGTTTTAGATTTTACGCCACACTGTAGTTCAGTTATTCTGTATAATGTAGGTACTTTATGGTATATCTTTAAGCCGGGTCATGAAAACAGTAGGATTCTTTTACAGTAACTACCAACGCTTTTATTGATCATTAAAAATGTTGAATTGCTACTATAAAAATAATTTATAATTCAATTGAAACGAACCCACCATCATTATCATTATCATCAACAACCACCACCAGCGTTTACGCTTTCACTAGTAAAAATCAAAATCACCACAAAATTGAGAATAAATTAATTGTAACTAATTGTCTTGGTAATTGAGTGTACAATTTGGAAGATATTATATGAGCCCTTGAGAAATAAAGTGATCCAAGTAGTAAAATGATTGAACTTTTTATTGGGCTTTAAAGTACAGTCCCGTCTTTACTTGGTGTTTTTGAGGATAGAATATTTTTATTTTAGGAAGATTACACTATTTAAGTGTGTATTTATAGAGCTCACTTCATTTTTTTTTTTTTTTTTACGATAATCGAGAACAGTGTTTCTCAACCTTTTTGGGAGCGTGGCCTCTTTTGAGTGTGTTTATTTTTCTGTGGCCCCCATACCTTTTTTTTTGTTTTTCAGCTCACCGTGGAATCCCCAAATTGGTATACTTTTTCCTAGAATATCTCCGAAACACCCTTTTTTTTTTAGCTCACCGTGGAATTTGAAATCCCCGATTTAGTATACTTTTTCCCAGAATATCTGCAAAGCACCATTTGAAATCCTCAATTCGCCCGTGGCCCCCCTGAACTGTGTTGTGGCTCCCCAAAACAAAAATAAATCTCTGTGGCACACCGTTGAGAAACAGTGATCTAGAATATTAAAACGCATCTAGCTGATATTTTCTTCCAATACCACTTGCCTCACTTCACCTCTAAGGCGCTCATATGATACCTTGTTATCACATATACCTAGGTTAAATAATACTTTGGTTCTATACTTCTAATAAAGTGGTCTTCAACCTGGACCTTACTGCACATTACAAAAAGATTCAATCATTAATGGTATGTGGTTGGGTTAATTTTGTAAATTAAAACAAATACAGTTTAAATTTTGAAATTTTCTCTTGCATGTTACATTCAATTCATAACATCAATCAAACCTGTTTTTATTACATAAAGCAGATCCCGCACTAGTTGGTGAAAATATCTGTGAAAATACAGAAATTTATAAGATTTTTGTAAATATATATAAGATATATTTTTTTTAACAAACCGAACATTTCATAAAAAATATTTCACCCTTGCTTTTATCTGAACTTCTACGACAAAGATTAGTGGTTAACTAATTTTACCATCGACAAATATATAAACGTGGGCTGCAAATACTCCATGTTACGATGTTATTAGAGAATAAAGTGTTTTTTTTATTGAAAACTAATTATTAATCGATTTCACTTTTTATACAAGTTGGCATTGGAGATGATGTTTTTAGTCATGACTGTCCTAACGCTCTCCAAGTTTAAATGATATGTAATTGATTTGAAAACAGAAAAAAAACATCAAAAAAAATAAGCTAATGCACTAAGACTCAATAAGTTAAATGCTATTTATATTTTTAAAAAATGGACCAACAAAACAATATACTGGCTCTGCCCACCACTGAAACAATTCAACTTTCCGATGGAAATATTTTAATTGATATAACAAAAAAAAAAAAACAACGGTAATTGTGATGTTATTTTCTTTTCATTTATTTATTGGCTAACAACCAATCATACGTACAATTTTTCACTCGAAAGCATTAAATAGTCTCCAACAACGGTGGATTATTAAATAATGAGTTTTTGATGGATACAAAAAACTTAATTAATGAATTTGCACCGGATGTGAAAAAAATATTTTAAATATTCTCTTGGAAGAAAATATCATATTTTTCCCTTTTAAAATCTTCTCCAAAATACGTATTTTATATTCGTTTCTTTCGATTAACATATACATTCAATCCACCCATCTCCCTCGCTTCAATTGAATTGGGTTGAATTTTCCGCGTGACGTACGATGATTCCCTAATCGCATGTGCTTTGCTACACAGTGGTTGAAAAGTAACTACTTCTTAGATATTATAAAAAAATATGTTGGCCAAAAAACAACTGACACAATATTATATTTTATTTAATTATAACAAATATCTGTAAGTACCGTCATCAAAATGAATGTATTAATATTGACATTTGTATAATTTTCTCCTAAAACTTTTTTCTAGTCCCGTGAAAAATAATATGAAATTAATTTTAGATTTTTAAAAAATAAATAATTGTGATTTTAGGCATGGGTATTTCTGATGTCTTTTTTTCGATTTGACCTCAACTAACATAAAAAATCATCGAGTTAACCTCATGTGTAATTCATGCAATTAAAAACATTCATGTATTTTTTTTAATTATTAAAATATATTCAAACTGTATCTATCAGGTGTCAAAGATTTTTAAATAATGTATTGATTTAAGGATTTCTTTAGAATTGACGAGCATATAGGTATATGATAAAGCTTTATATTAATTAAAATTCATTTTTGTGTGTATAATATAGACACGCTACATGCCACCGGCAAAGCAGTTCGACGGTCGAACCTCAATTTTTCTGTTTGTATTACTTACCTGGTTGCTATTTTATATATGTATTCAACCGATTGCAAATAAAAATACACTGTGTCATTAAGAGTGCTTATTAAAACTAATCTAAGCCGATTATCTCCTTTAATTCACCCTCTGGCATTGACAGATATTAAACCCTCTATTCCTATTTTTTAATCCATTTCTATATGGCATCCTAATGGAAGTATCTCAACAGAACTGTTTGTTAACAACTCAGTCACTCAATCTCTCTTTTTCTAGATACACGGATGAGGAGAGGATTAGTGGTTAGCTAATCGCCCTCACTACGCTCGGTTATTGAAGGATCGGACACCAATGCTTTTGAACAGATATCGATAAATCTCTTTTTGTTAATTTAGGCATTTTAGTGGTGAATTAGAAAAATTCGCAAAACGAAATGCGAGGCCTACATATTTATGATCGAATAGAAAAAATATTCAACAAAAACGGTCAATCAGGATAATACTTATGACTAGACCATAATATTTAGGCGATAGATCGAGGAAAAGGATAAATCGGGGAACGATTAATCCGGGATTATTTATCATTGTTCTTATACGTGTTTTGCCGGGATTATGAAAAATTAACGATCTATGCGGGAAAATGAATACTGTGAAAGCGGTAGATCGGGGTTCCAATGTATAAATGTATATTTGTAAATTTTAATACAGCCGTCGGCAACTGATGGTCCGCGAGAAAATTTTGGTGGTCAACAGATGCATGTTCTGTCTTACTCTCTCACCTTGTTTTATATTCTTCGCTTTATTCACTTTTATTTAAATCTATATATATAAAACAAAGTGGGGTTATTTACACCACGTATATCTCGAGAATTAGACCACGGATTTCAATGATCTTTGCTTTATTAAATTCGTATGGGTCTAGAATAGCAGAATAAGCATTAAAACATCGGAAAAATATCACGGAAAAGAAATTATAAAGAAAATAAATATCTCAGTACAATACGTTTTTTAAAATTTTTCGAATCGAACGCGGAACATGATGTATGCAGTTTATGCTTAATACACTAGGTGGCGTTGGTTGTAAAATTCATTTGTTTCATACTTTGAATTAGAGATGTACCGACGAACTTGGACGAACGTGTCAGAATTCCGAAACTAAATCTTCAATATCCATTTAAAAAAAAAACTTTTAGGAATTTATGTTTCATGTTCATCACCGTCGCTAAAATATATACTGAAATGTGAAAAGACGAATGAAAATACATAAAATCAGAAAGTATGTAAAAAAAAATCAGTATACTTTTCATGTATATTATATTGTTATTGAATACTATCAAATCATTATTTTATTTTTGATCCCCATATACAGTCAATCCTGTTTTTATGCAATTTCAAAGTAATGCGGTTTTTTAGAAATGCATTTTTTTTATTGTACCATATTTTACGATATATAAAAATGTTAAATATTACATTGAGAGCATATATCGTTGTATTTTGGATAGAATAGAGAGAATCATAAACACAACCGACATTTGAAAAAAAATACGATTTCGGACTGTTTAAATCATGTTGCATCTGCCATCGCTGAATTAAGGCCACCTACTTAGGTGTGTTACAGTCGATAAACCCATTGAAACATCGGTAATATCAGCTGAAATTATTACTTTAGCACACGAGCTTGGTGAAGAAGAATTGATACCTTTAGCGAAAATTATATCGACGAATTACTTACAGATAAAGCTATAAGTGACAAAGATGTCAATAATTTAAATTTAATTATTGACAAAAAACCAGAAAACAATGACGAACTGAAAGAAATTCTGCGATCATTCACTGCGAAAATAATTGAAGAAGGTCTCCGACTTTTCAGTAAATTAGAAGATCATTTCTTTCTAAATGATTCAAATTCTGATCGCGCATTCAAGTTTCAACGATAACTTTAAAAAAAGGTGCCGGAACGCACTTTTTTCGAGCATTCTCTAAGAAGGTATATTATTTATTATATATTCGAATATCATTTTGATAGAATTAATGACGGCTTTTCATATAATGCATTGAAAATAAAACAAAATATACATATTTTAAAATAGAAAAAATAAAATCAAACATTTATTAAAATTTCGAGAAAAAAAGGTGCCGGAACGCCGTTCCGCCGCGTTACAGGGTAAAAAAAGTCCTGGGTATAACAAATTGCATAACCAATTAATTATCGAAAAAGAAAATCTGAACAAACTCTGATCACTAATTTCATTGTTAGAAAACAACCATACCATGTGTGGAACATTAAACAAAATTTTTTTTTTTTTTCTAATGTAAGATAATCTTATAAATATAATATTGAAGATTTGGAAAATGTTGCGTTTTTTGTTATATTGAGAATTTATATCATTTCGTAATATAAAAATATGAAAATTTAGAATGAACTTTCGTAAAATTATAAAAAAGTATTATTTGAATAATTTTGAAAAGATCCCTGTCACTATGTTGGTGACATGCATTGAGAACAAATTTATCCTAGACCAACACATTCCTTTGTTTGACAGTTACTGTCAAACAAAGTAGTCGTTTGTCAACATTGTGAAGATGTAATTTTATTATTTAAAATACAGTGAAATAAAGAGGTACTAGCTATGCCAAGTACTTCTAAACCAATTCGTAAGAGTGCTCGGAATGGTTTTCTAAGAGTCTTTCAGTTCTGTGAACATGAAAAATCTGAAAAAAAACCAATAATTCCCTTCGGGTCGACATCATTGAATCACTTCGAACTGTCAATGGCGTAGTATGCCCAACATTTCGTGCTGCATGTCAATAGCTCAATTTGCTTAAAAACTATACTCATTGGGACATGACAATCGCTGAAGCAATTGTTTCTGCATCTCCAAGTCAGATACGCACATTATTTGCTATCATTATTTTGACATGCTTCCCATTGAATCTACGAGAACTGTGAAACAAGTACAAGAATGACATGTCCGAAGACACTTTACACCAAATTCGCGTCAGTTCAGGGAATCCCGATCTCGAGGTGAATGAGGAGATACATAACCAGGCGTTGCTTTTGATCGAAGATATGTGTTACCTCATGCGCTGCATGATGCGTCGCCAGATCAAAGAATGAACGACGCTTTCAATCGAGAATCGGAACGTAAACGTAAATATGATCGAGATGCATTGAACCAATCACTTCGAACGAATGTACCTTGGTTAAACCCCCAACAGAAAGTGTACGATACTTTAATGAAGGCAATTGATGAGGGAAATGGTGGCTTATTTTTCCTCCGCATTGGAAGCACTCAACTGAACTATGAAAGATCAGCGCAATGACTCAAAATGTTTTGGAGACGCAATGATTCTACTATCTGGCGATTTTCGCCAAACACTACCAGTCATTTCAAGATCGACCGATGCCGATGAAATAAACGCTTGCCTTAAAACATCGACTCTGTGGCGCTATGTGAAGAAACTTCAGCTAACGACAAACATGCGAGTTGTATTTCTAAACGACCATCTGCCGCAGATTTCTCCAAGCATTTGCTGACTATCTGTAACGGCTGTGTTCCTGTTGACGAATCGAACGGATTGATTTCGATTCCACCGAATTTTTGCAATTTCGTCTCAACGAAGGACGGCTTCATCAACAAAATGTTCCCAAACATCTAATCACAAAAATCGCAATTGGTCAAGTGAACGAGCAATTCTTGGGGCTAAGAAAAAACATATGTATCATTTAAACTTCACAATTCAAAATCAAATCGTTGATCTACTGCATTACTTTAAATCTATCGACTGTGCCACGTGAATAACATCATTTCAATGTAATTTAAATACTTTTCATTTTGAATTTTGAACAATTATTGAACTTAATTCATTTTGAGTATTCATTCAAACTGAATTTAATTCAGCCAACACAACATTTATTGATTCTGAGGCGGTACGAAGTTCGTCGGGCCAGCTAGTATA
>CM062833.1:18149138-18185150 GCA_031772345.1 Himalopsyche anomala | reverse complement strand
AATATTTAACACAAAAGTCTATTTAGTGGTCCGCCGGATCAAAGTTTTGATATTTTAATTCATCTAGTGGTCCGTGAGTCATACATAGCAAAAACCCGAGTTGAATAGCTTTCATTAAACTAACGTCAGTGGTATTCTGGAGCTCAGCAACGGCTCTCGTCTTTACTTGTGCATTCTTTTATATGACAGTCTATTGTCTGTGTAACAAAAAGGAGATAATATAAAAACAAATGAAAAAATAATATTTACGGTTCCACTCACAGCTCGCGAGCAATTGCAATTTATAAAAGTATTCGTGATGTATTTTTCTTCTACTAAAGCATTTAGCGAAATAGTTTCAAAACGTTCATATACAAGTTGTTTGTTGATTGTCACACTACCAGCCCTTTTGTGTATGCAGCCGTTGTTTCACGACAATGCGATCAAGAAAAGAATATAAACTACTCATATGCTTGGCACGATACATAGCTGCACGGGATCTATCTTTTAACCATGCACTATTGTGCTTAAAAGAAATAAAAAAGGAAGAAAAAAAAGTAAATGTGACTTGCTCAGCCATTTAGTTATATTAAAACTTGTTATTGCGGTGTTAACTAACACTCCGATATGTTGCTGGCCCTTAAAGAACTAAGTGAAAAAACATGTTTTAACACTTATCGCACCGCGCTTTGATGGACGGTAAAAACCCAAGACGTACATTTTTAAAAAACATGTTTTTAACTTTTTTAAGGGACAGCAACATATCTGAAGTATTGTGTAGCACCGTAGGGTAACAATTAAAATCGATATATTTAATTTTTAATTGACATATATTTTAAAACGATAAAAAAATGTAAATTTAAACATAGCACTGTTTACTGGGTAACGCTGGAATCTATCAATGAATAAAAATAAAATAGAAATACATTACAACTTTTGACCGTATTATAACGAAATTCTACCAAGTAAATCGCGATTCAATCAACGAATTGAAAATAGTCGGCATGGCTACTCAAAGTAATATTTGTTGTTGCTTTTTAATAATATAAATGCCACTTAGAAGCATTATTGGGGATATTAATTGTGATTCCCAAACATTATACATCTGTGTACCGTAACACGGAGTACCCCTCGTAAAAATATCATTATTTATTACAAAATAAATTATGTTTGTAATTGAAAAAAAGTAAGCTTATTCAACGCTAAGCAGTATGCAGCTTACCCCCACGTACCACACTTCATAGACAGTGACAACTGAAAATTTTAAATATCATAAGAAAATTTTAAACAAATAATTGTGTCGAACCGGCATTAGTGCATCAATATTTGTTTTTTTTATTATTTATGTAACATAAAATATCGATGCTATAAAAGTATTCTAGACACTTTTCATCAGAACAAATGAGTCTGCTACCCACCAACTTCTGCCAGAACAATGACGATATGTTCATATGAATGCATCATAATTGCCGCTCTTTTTCGAAACGAAGCACTTCAAAATATAATTTAAAAAGTGGTGTCACTTCTCGGTTCATTTCCATTTTGATGAGACCGGATTCACGTGACCGGAGTGGTAAATTTGAAACTTTTACGCATTTACATATTTTAACAATACTCTCACTCAGCCGGCACTGTGTGAAAATTTAATATGCAAACTCGCCATAAGCCCAATGACTTTTTTTCACGGGGTAAAAATGAACTCCACATGGGATTTTGAATTTTATACCGTTTTTAACAGTGAAAAATTATTCGATGCGAAAAGCAGACAGAAAAAAATCATGAAATTATATTCATTTAAAAACTGCAGACAAGAAAGTTATATTTGGACAATTTTGATTTTATGTATATCACATTATATGTATTCAGTCACTGTCAATTGTTGGTAGAAAGGCGTTAAATAAAAAGAAAAATTACACTTATTTTTATACTAATTCTATCACGAGCATTATTAGCTGTTGCTTGCTCGTAATGAGTGGAGTCGGTCGTAATGTTTAATAAATATTAATAAAAACACAATAATCCTTTGTACTTCATTCCACTTTATTTAATATGTCAGGACCGGTTTCGCTCATTACGAGCATCGTCAACTGATAAGAAATATAATTTAACAGTGCTATTTATACAAAAATGAACAGTTATAAGTTATTCAGTTATTACAGTATTGACAGTGAACACCCTAAAAGTGTTTAATAAATAATTTGGAATTAATAATTAGTGTTTAATCGAAAACATTGCTGATGAAATTTATATTTGCTAAGTAAAGCAAGACTTCACATGTAATATAAAATATAAAATATCTTAGATTATTTCACGTATTGTGCTACAAACTGTGACACGTGTTTTGCCTCTTTCAGAGGTATCCTCAGACAAACTTACTTTCACAAATGCTTGTTTAAGTACGAATTATTTTATATTTTATATTAAAATGAATTTCTACAAAATTATCGCCGAATCCATCGAAAGTATTCACATGTAATATTTAAATATACTGTTTAATACTAGTAAACTCTTTTTGAGTCGATTGCGAATCATTAAAATGTAAACATCGTAAAACTTAAATGGGTATCGATACAATAAGTTATTTATATAACTAAAAAAAAATAAAAAAATAAAAAGTAGGTATGCAGTATGTTGAATAATTGATTGTAACATATAGTTTATAACTGTTTCTGCATCATCAATACGATGACAACATACATTTCAATAAACCGCCAAGGAAGTTTCTCTATACATCGATTAAAAATGTTATGTGATTTAAAAAAATATTAAAAATAATTATCGGTCGGTACGCTTTAAAACTGTTGCAGTTGTGTGATCACTTGATTATCACATGTAGAAAATTGTTAACGAGCCATAAATCTTGGACTTAAATACCAGTAACACAATGTATATATCAATGTTTCTGTACATATTTACAACCTTACAATTAAATATGAATGATTAATTATTACTTATAACTATTATAAAAAAAATATAACTTATTTGATAAGAGAGAAAAAACCATAAAATTTGAATAAATAGTACATGTTCATTTTTTTGTAATGTTTTTCCCAGACTCTCAAAATTAAGTAGATCGCAACGTTTTGCAATTAAATCTTAACATGGGGCATAAACTTTTATAAAGATGCTTATCACAAATGTTTTCAACAACAATTTTCAGGCACAGTTCCAAAATCTCATTCCAAAATCATTATGCAAGAGTATCCGAAAAAACTCTACAATATCCGATAATTTTCTACGGTGTTCAATTATTGAAATGATTTGCATAATATTAATGCATCATTCATTTTTTTATTTGAACGCCATTGTTTTGTTGCTATGCTGCAAAAAAGGTAGCCGCTGTTATATAATACAATATACATTTTTTATTGAAATTATTTTTTTTGATCTGTGGTTATTTTCACGGTGCTGCAATAATTTAGTATTATATTGGGATTAAAAAGACTTGTCGGCTGCTGTTGTTGGCTAGAGTTGGCTAGAGCTTATTCTTCCGATCACGCAGGTCTGGGTTCGATTCCCGGTCAGATCCCAGTGAATTTGAGATTTATTAAATTCAAAATTGTGATCGTAACTGGGTGTTTGTGAATTGTGATGTAAATCCACATTATTTCCGCTCCTCCCATCCTTCTGATCCGTTAACAACTGGGTGTAGCGATAGCGACTAGTCAACCACTAATCCTGTTCTAGTCTCATCCTTCTTTCCATACTACTACTTTGAAGAAAAATGAGGTTGGGCGACTGAGTAACAAACAGTTATCGTATAAAAAAAATCGGTTGATATACCTCCATTAGGAGGCCATATGCTCCATATTGGAGCGGACATGGATAATTTTTTTGAGATAATACTTGAAAGTCGTGTCAGTTGCGCAATGGTCAACGTCGTTGGCTTTCCTGACATATCTCAAGGGTTCGAGTCCCGTCCCATTACGAGTAGTGCTTATTTAAATCGATTTATCGTTTTCTTTCCGAAGATATGGGTGTTTGTGATGTCAAAATGTCTTAGCAATATACTTTCTATCCCTACCCTCGTCAGTGTTAACAGTTAACGTAGTTTAACCTTTAGAGGAGTACGGACGTACATGTACGTCGGCGCCCTTTTTCTATAAATGAGTATGAAAGTACTTTAAACTCAACATAGGAGTGTCTGTCTGTAAGCATATACATATATGCTCTAAGTATGAATTACATTTATTCATTGATAAAAAGTCACAAAATTGTCATTAAAAGGCAGTAAATTAAAGTAAGGTCTGTGTAAATCTATTCACTCATCTAAAGGTTAAGCAGTAGGTGTCCTATCCGCGCAATAAAACATACGGTTATTGTAATATATTTCACTTTTAATGTGTTCACTGTCAATACTTGGTGGAATGGCATTCTTCTTGGCATCTTCATTGTTGCTGATTTTGTTGGAGTACACAGACTCATTACTTGGAAGCGGGAAAAACACAAAATCATCATTAAGTTATTTACTTTAGTAATGTAGAGTTTCACTTTGTTTAAAAATTTCCCAAATTTTAATTGGGTTTATAATTGACATCATTTGCCACTTATATTTATTAGTCTTTGATGATTTTTTAATTGTATGTTATAGGTGTTAAGCATTTTAATTTTGTGTAATTATAATGTAATTTGTAAATCCTTTTCATTGTTAATAGTTGCTTACACCTTTTATTTCAATTTAATTTGTATAAATAGCACTGTTTATATATTTTTCTTATCAGTTGATAATGCTCGCGATGAGCGAAACCGGTCCTGATCAAATAAGTTTTATGTGGAAAAGGTACTAAAAATGTTTTATTATTTTTTTTGTAATGTATTTGTAAGGTGCGCATTAATTAACCATCTTCGAATCTTATTTAAGTACATAGATAGTACCAATTACACAAATATTTGTAAAAAAAAATTCTAATGTATTTTCCACTGTCAACAAAACTGAAACTTTTTACCCACACTTATCTATTGAATCCAAAGCTTCGAAATGTTTGTCGGAAAATTCTTATAAGTAAATTTGATTTTATAAAAACGTGGAGTTTTCTATATTTGGATATAAATACCCCAAACAAACATGATTCCCAATTGTATTTTCAACTAACTTTGAATGTATGTTTTTCCGCTGGCTCTGGATATTTTTTGCAACATGTTTCAATTAATGTTATTACTTTCTATTTTCATGCGAACCCGGAAATCTAATACTGTCACTAGTGATTCTGTGTCACTCTTAATAAGTTAAATATAACCATACTACTGACTTGATAATTCATATAATTAAATACGGTAATATTATATACTATAGGAATTACTTCGCTTTATTTTTTCCCCATTTAGAACAGATTCCTAACTGTTATGAAATATAATATTTTCAATAAATATTACGCGCCCGCTGTGGTCTTGTTGGTTAGAGCTTGCTATATCGACCAGGCAGGTCTGGGTTCAATCCCGGCAAGGTCAATGTCAAATTTAGATTTTTTAATTTAAATTTGAGACTTAAGGCGGCATGGGTGTAAGCGATGTCAATTTACCTGAAATTGATCTCGAGTGACTAAAAATAAATTGTCATCGAGTTTTTCTCGTATGATCTTTCAACTTAAAAAATATTTGACGCATTGGCATTATACACAATGACTAGATAGAGAAGTACATAAATTATTCAGCTATTGATATTGACTATTTTACGGTATATTACTTGTTGTTACGTATTATAGTTAATTATAGTTAATATGTAACAAAAAGTAATATACGCTGTGTGGTCGAGTGGTCAACGTTGTTGGCTTCGGCTACGGAGGGCACGGGTTCAAGTCCCGGGACGGAGAGTTTTATAAATTGATTTTTCAATCGATTTATGAATTTCGGTTCAAACGCATGTATATTTGTGATGTCTTGAATTCCCCCCTCTCACCCATCGTACCCTGTGAACGGGGCGTATCGAGAGCGATTAGTTTACCACTAGTCGTGTCCTAGCCTTTTGCTTATATCCCTACTCTCTGGAAAAAGAGATATTGAGCAACTGAGTAACAAGCATTTCTCGTAGAAACACTTCTGTTGAGATACACTCCATTAGGAGTCCATATGCTCCACATAGAGAGCGGATATGGTTTAAAAAAATTGTTAAAATAAGTCTATAACATTCGATTGCTATGAAAATGATTGCCTATAGAATTATAAAACAATCCGTTTACTCAGAACACCGCGAATAGTTATGACATTTAAACGAGTAATTTATAAACGTATTGGCAGACCATCGCTGTTTACACGAAAATTTGTTTTGTTTATAAACATGCTACAAAGAGGTTAATAGTACTCGTTAAAGAAAACTATGCACTTACTGGCAGTGTAACCAAAAGAATCTTCTTCCTCAGTATCGGCTTCTTTCTCCTCTTTGGTGCGTTTCACATTTCCAGCACTGGCTCTATCAATCTGAAAATAATAATTATTTTATAATAAGTTATTATAAAAATATTAAAACTAAGCAAAAAAACAATCAATCTCTAACATTTGTTAATTGGTTTTGATGCACCTTATCTCTTTTTTTACGCGATAAATTAGTTCCAACAATTGACAAGTAATTATAAATTGTATAGAAAAATACGTAGTTTTTACGTAAATATTGTAAATTGCTACAAAAAATTGCGTTAAAAATAAATCATTCTTAATTTTCGTTTCACATACAAATATATATATTGGAATCACTTGCAGCTTTCACTGTCGTTGGCAAAATATAATACATTTGCTTTGAAATACTTTCTTATTTTCTGCTGTAATATAATGGAGTTCTATTGAGTACATGCCAGCATTACCATAATGTATTTTAATGAAGGGTTTAGTTAATTTATTTTATGAAGCTTAGTAACTCACACCAAAATGATAACAAAAAAGCATCATTCTCTATCACTGTACAAATCGCGTTAAAAAAACAACGGTATCAACGTTACAAAAAGGATTGGGTGCTAATATTACCTCAACTCCTTTTTCAGTGCAAGTCCTTCCTTCCAATTCTCGCCTGTCTTCTTCCTCGTCATCTTCACTGTCTTCGTCGTCAGAGTAAACCACGGGTTCTTTCTTTTCCACCGGGGCAGGTGCTGGTTCTGGAATAGATGGAGTCACAGCTTTGACGGGTGTCTCGGATTTGATACTCTTCGATGGTGTTTGGAGAGGCTTCTCATCAGGTGATTCAATGCCGTCGCTGTCTGGCGCTGTAATCTGTAGACGAGCAAAAATAGGGTAAATAACCATTGTTGTCGATGGAGCAGAGTCCGAATAACACTTATCAAGCCATTGATTTTGCTTGAAAAGTATTTTTTTCCCATTAAAAAGTAATGTTTAATCGACACACGAAACTCTTTTTCATCCATTGTTTTTAAATAAACAAAACTTGCTTCACTTAAACCACTGTAACTTTTAAACTAAACATCAGATTGTCATGAAATTTTGACAAGTGTCGTTTGAAGGTTAGGACTACTAGGTTAAGTTTAAGAAAATTAGGAGGTGGCGTCATCTATATGTCAGGCCCGGGACTTATTGAGTGATCTATGTAAGTACCAGGTGGAAGTGCCAAATATCAACATTCACTCAATTTGGCTGTATAGAAAAATCACTAACACCATCACATTGGACTTGTCAGTTTCTAACCAGCCATGGCAAGTTCAATGCAAAACTATTTGCGCTGGGCAGGTTGATTTTAAGGCTGGACTGCTCTTGTGGGTATGCCGAGCAGGACGTTAATCACGTTCTGTGGGACTGCCCTGAGATGGAGTCCGAACGAGCAGAATTGTTTGCTGTGGCCCGTTCTCACGCGGGCCCAATAGGCCACGCTGACTTGATTGCAACCAAAGCTAACTTCACTGCATTTGAAAAGTTTGCCAATTTATATGGGGATCGTCACAACCTTGATTCTTCTCTAGAGTCATTAAACTCGTCTACATCGACGTGCTCTCAGTATAAAAACTATACACACGATACTTAATATCAACTTGATTTAAGTGGCTGAGCTAGTCACATTTTTTTGTATTATTATTTTCTTTTTTTAGGCACATTAGTGCATGATTCAAAATCAGTCCCGTGCAGTTCTGCTCGGGCCATGAATGTGAGGGGTAGACTCCTTTTTTATATCGATAGCGTTGTGGAAGGTGGCCATTAAACGTTGGCTGCATATACACAACGGGTGGTGGTGGGAAACCAACTTGTATAGAACGATAAGCAGACAGCACCGCGAGTGTCAGTGGAGATGAATTTTGTATTGTGCCATACAGACAGACAGATAAACTATTTTTTTTTTTCAAACTTTATTTATTTATTAATAAAAACACAATATTCCTTTGTACTTCATTCCACTGTATTAATTAGGTCAGGACCGGTTTCACTCATTGCGAACATTGTCAACTGACAATTGTCAATCAGTTGACAATGCTCGCAATGAGCGAAACCGGTCCTGACCTAATTAATAAAGTGAAATGAAGTAAAAAGGAATATTGTGTTTTTTATTAATATAATGTCTTTCCATCAAGTATTGACAGTAAACACCCTAAGAGTGATTATTTATTTATTGTGAACACTTACAAAAAAAAAGCCTTAAATTTTATTTGGTGTTTCTATTTGGTGGTTGATTAATTCTACTTGCCTTCTACTTGAGAAATGTTAAAAATAATAATAAACCTAAATATTAAACTATTTAGTATTTCGCTTTAAGTAAAATCTTTTACAGTTTTAATGAAATACTAAATAAAAATGAATATGAGTTCTAATATTTGAAACCGGGTGGGTTACCAAGTTGAAATGCCACAAATTTCTCAGGTTATTAAAAACTGTCAAGCCCTTGTACTTAATTAATTACCAGTAATCTGCCAGTAAGGTGACAACATAGCTTCATAATAGAGGTTGTCTCGAACACAACAAAATCTACAAAGAGTTGTGCAAGCCCTCTTTGTTGAAAAGTGTAGGGATGTCTCTATATGCAAATGGGTAATTTTGAGTTTAAAACGATGAATTACGTTGTTATTGATAATTTATTTTAATGTGTATCGCTTATAGCGGATTTTTATTGGACAGCTATCATATACAAAATTGGTTGTTTATAGATATTAGCCGCCTGTGTGGTCGAGTGGTCAACGTCGTTGGCTACCGCTACGGAGGGCACGGGTTCGAATCCCGGTACGGACAGTTTTATTAATTGATTTTTCAATCGATTTATGAATTTCTGTTCAAAGGCATGGATGTATGTGATGTCTTGAATTCCCCCCTTCCACCCATCCTATTCTATGAACGGGCGTATCGAGAGCGATAAGCTTACCACTAGTCCTGTCCTAGCCCTACCATTCTATCCGTACTCTCTTTGGAAAAAGAGAGGTTGAGCAACTGAGTAACACGCAGTTCTCGTAGAAACACGTCTGTTGAGATAAACTCTAATAAGAGTCCATATGCTCCTCATTGGAACGGACATGGTAAAAAAAAAAAGAAAAAAAAATAGATGATAGTCATTTTAGAAACAATACATTTGGTATAATTGGTTCTATTTTGGCTATCCATTTGATAAACTATCTACACGGCGTTGTTTCCCTGCCGACGATACATGAAATGAGCATAATCCATCAGCACGTCTGTAACACAATTTACTGTATACAACTCTATTAAGCGAACAATATTATTAATAGGTTTCATTGAAAAACTGGCTTAGACGATGGCCTTAACTCCAAACAGTTGTCTTTCAAATGACATTTTTCTTATAAATCTATAAACATTGATTTTTAAAATATTCAGTTTAATTAATATCTATTGAGTTGAATGCCAATCGGTATGTAGTTGATTGTATGTCCGGTCCGTGACGCAGGGGTCAACGCCGTTGACTTCCTTGACGTATCTCACGGGTTTGAGTCCCAGTAGAAACATCATCTTTTCAATCGATTTATTGATTTCTGTCGAAGGCATGGATGTTTGTGATGTATATATATTTCCTCCCACCCTTCCTATCATAAAATAACGGAGTGTAGTGTAGAGAGGGATTAGCTAACACCTATCGTTATGTCCGAACTCTCTTCGAAACAGAGAGGTTGTAATGAGCAGTTCTCATTGAGAAAAACTGCTGTTGAGATACATCCATTAGGAGGCCAAATGCCGCAAATTGTGAGTGGACATAGATTACAAAAAAAGTTTATTGTATTATATATACAAATACAGTTGCAATAGTTTTTAAATGCACATATTTAAGTTATCGAAGACTATTAATAGTTCAATAAGTTACTTTTAAAACGCCTACATCACATGTTAAAAATTGCCTAATAATTTGGATGTACAATTCGGCTTGAAAGCGTAGAATCGTGGAAAAAATCGTACATTATACTGTAAGGAGATAACTCGCATAAAACTACACACCTCCTTAATCATTCATATCTGGATATTCATGGAGTCGTGAAACACGCCAAGCGGAAATTCAAAGCCTTCAACACAGCCTCCAATGAGGAGGCAGGCTTACGGGGGTAATGGATATAAATGGCATGCGACAAATTTCGTTGCGAACCGGAAGTAGGGAAGGAAAATCCGCTTGATAAATGTGCGCAGTTTCACGCATCGCAAAAAAATGTTTTCTTTCACTAGTACTGTTCAACTGATGAAGATTGATCGATGTTTGTCTCTTTATGTATGTAGGTAAACTTTTAAATAATTTAAATGAATGTCAACAGAAATATCATGGAAGTATCATATTATGGCCTTTTTATAAGACGTCTTATTTATTTTCTTACTTTTAAGATATTTGTTTTGCAACGATGTTTACTACTAATGTGTAGTATTAGTATATAAAGCCTACATAAAACATCTCTAAAGGATATTTTTTTATGAGAACGGCTAGTTATTCATGATTAGTGTCTAGCTAATTGCTTTTGCTGCGTCCCGTTTTAAGGATAGGATAGGCGGGAGGGAAATCGATAAATCGAATGACACATTAACTTAACCTATCTTGGAACTATTCGTACTGGGGTTCGAGCCCGTGGGTACTGACACAGAATCCAACTTCGCTGACCACTCAGTTACAGAATCGCCAACATTTATATTTTGAAATTAAATTGTATGTGTAAATTAATTATGGTAAAAGATTACTATCGCATTTCATATATATATATTTGTGATGTATTTTTTGTTATGATTCCAGTACGAACAACATTTTTTCGATAAATTTATTGATTTCTGTTGAAGGCATGGATGTTTGTGATGTCTAGAAACTCCTTCCCCCCTTTCCGATCCTTCAATAACTAGACGTAGCGGGAGCTATTAGTTAACCACTAGTCCTGTTCTAGCGTTAATCTTCTAACTCTATTCTCTTTGAAAAAAGTGAGGTTGAGCGAACGAGTAACAAGCAGTTCTCGTAGAAAATCTTCTGTTGTGATGCCTTCTTAAAGAGGCAACATTGGGAGCGGACATGGATAAAAACCATAATTATTTTTTCATGTCAGCTGCCAATGTGAAGCACATGACTTCCTAATGGGGAAATTTTAACAGGTGTTTTTATACGAGAACTGTTTGTTACTCAGTCGCTCAACCTCTCTTTTTTTAAGAGAGTAGTGGTGATAGAAAGGGCAGGACTACTTAATAGTATATGCCATATTAGGGTATTACCTGCAAACCCAGCTTATTCCAAAGTTGTTAAAACTTGAACCATGAATATAATTTAGTAGATAAAAATAAATTTTGAAAGTATTTTTAGAAATCAGTCTCAAACATGGCTTGACAACATCCAAATACCATTCCAAATGAATGTAAGACTAAAAATAATTTTAAAATGTACATTGTTTTTCAAAATGAAATTCGAGTTTCATTTTTTAACCATTTTGGAATAAGCCATGTTTGTAAGTAGTACCCTCATATTAAATGACACAGTTTAAATTTTGCAAAACGATGTTAAATATTTAGATCCATGTTGTACTACAAACATAAATAGTTAGAAATTTATTTGGAGTACGACACGGTCATAGGTATCGTTTTGTTTCGTAAACTACAACACTTGTTTATGCATTGTCTAAACAGCAAAATCTAGTGAAATTGTAATAATATCTCATAGTTTTATCTTCATTATTACTGTGTTAGAAATTCTTTACCAAAACAACTACAACATACAACAACAGCAAAAACATTTTTACGTGACATATAATATGAATATGGAATACATACATTACTATTTGTATTGAAAGAGGTGTTTGATCTTAGGTTTAGACTATATGCTTGGTTTCTCTCAGAGTTTTAATTCAATGAAAAACTTGTACTTATTTGAATATTGAAAATGGCGATTAAAAAATATGTTTATATAGTTCCCGAATAGTGGTCTGCGAATCGGTGTTGGTCCACTCAAATTTTCCGTCAGCCTGCACATAGCTGTTATCCAATGCCAATGGCAAAAATTTCAAGTGAATAGTCTCTATTTTTCTGTACATGCATAGCAATATTATGGTTTATTAACTAGCCTAGCAAGTCAAAAATTCAAATAATAATTATGAAAGTAAATAATTAATTAGCAGTGTGTAACGTGCTGTGATTGATTTTAATTAACAATAATATTACCACTTGAAATTAGACTGTTGTGATATGTATTTTTTAAAATATATCTGCTTCCAATGTAGAGCATATGGACCTCTAATGAAGATTATCTCAGCAGAAGATTCTTAGCACAACTTTACTGGCTGTTACTCAGTTCCTTAACCTCTATTTTTTTAAAGATATAATGAGATAGAAGATGAGGATAAGTGGTAAGCTAATCGCCCTGTTTTTAGAATTGGATTGGTGGGAGGGAATTTCAGATATCACAAACATTTATGTCTTTAAGAAAAATAAATTTGTAAAAACATTTCGTACGAGCTCCGTAACCGTAGCCAACAACCAGTTCCGGCGCCACCATACAGGTGAAATAGGCAACTACTTGGGGCGCAAACTATAAGAGGGCGCATAAATGAAGAACTAATATTTTTTTATACTTTGATAATATTCAAAACAACAATGCAGTGAGCTTCGAGCAGTAGCTCGAAAACTTAAAAATCTTTGCCATAAAAAAGTACTGCTCTTTATAGTGCAAAAAAATATTGGGAACTCCGCAAATTCCTGGGTTTTTGAAATTCGAAATTCCGGGAAGAGGTAAACAAAGTCTCACATTTTTTCATTTTAGGAAATCGTAAATTCCGAGAATTTAAAAATCGCCGATCGAAATTTTTTCAATTTTATGGTAAATGTCGCCTAGGGCGCCAAATAACTTCGCACCGGCACTGCCAATGACGTAACGGACTCAATCATGATATAACTTCAACTTACCTCAAAATCTGGATTCTTCGGTGGAACCGGTGCTTTATTCTTCTTGATACTTGGAGACGGTGAAGGCGGAAGCACTTTTGTAGGCGCTGCAACTTTAGCTGGCGTGCTGGCGCCGACTGAATGACTAGGAGTTACCATCGCGGTCGGGCTCGGCGATACTATTGCACTTGGACCTGCTTTGGAAGGACTCGGTCCGGCTCTGGAAGGGCTCGGGGAAGGCTTGGATGGGCTCGGTGCCATTTTTGCTGGCGGACTACCGCTTAGCGTGTCCGTGGAACTGGTCACCATCTTTTGGCTGTCCACGTCGCTGGAGTCCGTATTCTGAGGAGAGAGAATTCGTTATGAAAAAAATATTACTTAAAAAACAAGAACGTTCATTAATGACTCTCTATACCGTGTTTTTATTATCAGACTTTTAACTAAAGATTGAAGCTTTTCAAAGCAAAGGAAACAATCTATTTTCTCATCTGTATAAAAAAATCCAAGATGCTTAAACCTTAATAATATTGTCACCCACTATGGTCTAATTCAGGGGTGGGGAACCTTTTCTTCTCTAAAGGCCGCATTCATTTTTCTGATTCGACATAAGGCCTCGGTAAAAATTGGCTAGGGAATCTTTGGCCGGAAACAAGAATTTACGGCCAGAATATGTCAGGAATTTACATATATCTATAGAATTACAGAATTGCCTGCTATTACCCAAGCCTGGTCTAGTTGGTAAGAGCTTGCTCTACCGACCAGACGGGTCTGAATTCGATTCCCGGTAAAGTCAATGTCAAATTTAAAATTGAGGCTTAAGGCATGGGTGTTTGTGATCCCAATTTACCTCGAGTGTATCTCGAGTGACAGAATATTTCGGGGCAGTAAAAAGTAGTGGTATTCCGGGAATTCAATCCTTAGTTGTTACAGAGAAAATTAAAACAAATATTTATTTAGGCTCATGTTCGGATTGGCTACATCAATAATTTACCAAAATTCGGTCGTTTTGTTTGACCATATACTGAGAGTCCATTTCAAGGATTTTAAATTCTAAAAACACTTAAATCATACCCGCTAAAAATGTTGATCAAACGGTTTTATAATGAAGTTTATCTCTTTTGATTTATTTTCTAGAACAGTACTAGTATTTAGCTAATCGCTCGCTTAGATGCCACAGACAACGATGTCTTCGAACTATGAATCTATAAATCAATTGAAAAAACTGTCTGTACTGGGATTTTAACCCGTGAACTACGCTACCGAAGCCAGCTACATTGATCACTTGCCCACAAACCCAGTAAATCATACGGATTATTATTTATTTTTTAAATAAATACGTATCCAAAAGATGATTTTACGATTAATTCATACAGAATTTTTTGTACAGATGACTTTAAAATGCTATATTTTAACATTCAACACTATCCTTAAAATGTCGCCTGCTGTAGCCCAGTTGGTTAGAGCTTGCTCTACCGATCACGCAGCTCTGGGTTCGATTCGCGGTAAGATCACAGTGAATTTGAGAATTATTCGATTCAAAGTTGTGATCGAAGACTGGGTGTTTGTGATGTCAATTCTCATTATTTCCTCTCCTCCCATCCTTCTGATCCTTTAATAACTGGGTGTAGAAATAGCGATTAGTTAACCACTAGTCCTGTTCTAGCCTTATCCTTCTTTATCTACAACTCAAATATATTAGGTATGTTTTGATTAAATTTTGAATAAGAGAGGTTGAGTGACTGAGTAACAAACAGTTTTCGTAGAAAAAACTTCTTTTGAGATACTTCCGTTAGGAGGCCATATGCTACACATTGGGAGCAGCCATGGATAAAAAATCTTTAAATACAGATTTCGCGAATGATTTTTGACGAAGATATTTCGTCGGATATAATCTTTCTAAATATCTTTTGTAGTATGCGAACGATGTATTTTCCTTAGCAAACAAAGGCGAATAAAGGGTTATATTTGCTCGATTGCTTATTTAAGGATTAACTCGTACACTGACTGTCACAGTCATTTAGTATCTTGTTTATTATTTTGTCTAGAATATTATCCGACATTTTTTTTACTGCATGAGCTATAATAAATCAGGACAAGATTCTTTTCGAATTGCCAGTGACGTATTATATTGATTGCCAAGGAACAAAAAACATCTTAACACTTATTTATAGGACCATTGTGTAAAGCAGTGGTACTTAACGGGGGCGGTACCGCCCTCATGGTGGGCGTTTAAAGTCTGAGGTGCGTTTTTAATTTTTTCAGAATTTGGGGGCGCTATTATTAAAATGTTAATATGACTTAAATAGCAATAAACGGTATTTGGGGGGGGGGCGGTAGATCATTTATTTTTGCAAAAGGGCGAGATTCTTTCGAATGGTTAAGAAACACTGGTGTAAAGTAAGGTGGTGTGGTAGAGCGACCAGATTAAGGAAGATTTTGGAAACCAACTGGCACCACTCTCAAGCAACGTTCCCTCTAAGCTGCGCTCGTGCGCTGCCACGCAGCAGTTGGGAAGCCCCCGCGCACTCATTCCAAGTTGGCGCGCACTACAAGACTTTTGTTCAATTAATATTTGATCGGTCCGCGCAGCCTTTGAAATTTCCGCGCAGTTAACCTCTTGCCTTAGAGGGAACATTGCTCTCAAGGTTGGCAGAAGTTTTAATGAAATATTCTGCACATTTCCGAAGGTTTTGTGTTTAAGAGACACTATTTTTAGACTTGAGCTAAAATTTTGAATTATGACCCAATTTCTCATTTGGAAAATAGTACATTAATATTTTATTATTTTTTGACCATATTTGCTTCCTATGTAGAGCATACGGCAGCAATGCGGCACATTCATGATTCCGTGTCTCGTCAATTGCTTTACTTTGCTCGATAAAATGCCAGCATTCCTCAGTTTTACAGAGTTAATCTTATGAATACTTGACGATCATCCAGGACAATGGAATCCCCGTGGTTGAACGAAGAGACAAGGAGTATTAACTCAGCCAGTTCCAATGTCTCTCCATGATCACTGAAGTGACAGGGCGCTGAAGTTCCTCGTGAAATAGAACCATCCCACTCCCTATAATATATCCGATGGAAACATCTATTCTAGAAGTTTAGTGTACGGTTTTTATAAAGTTTTCATCATGTGCCATGATTCGCTACCGTAAAGTAGCATTGGTAGAATGCAAGCGTTGAATACATGGTATTTGGTTTTGATCGTGGTGTAAACATTTTATTTTACGATCTTAATGGTATCATCTATCATGAATTTCTAAATCAAAGATTGTTTTCCTTTTAAACATAAATACATAATAAAAATGTTTTTTTACGGTTTACGAAGTGAGAATAACTGACCCATGGTAGTAAGCTTTGCACCATAAAATTGACAGGATTCCCAGCTGCTCTTATGATCTGAACAGCCCTCTCGTGAGATGCAGTCCTCACGTCTACTCCATCCACTTCTAGGATTCTGTCACCAGTCTGAAAGAAAAAAATATTCAATTAATGCATGAAAATATTTTATTTAATCTTGCCAAAAAAAAAAATCCACTCGAAATTTCATGTTATGCATGTACAAAATTATTATCAATTTCCACGTGATAAATTCAAAATCTTACGATGGAGTTTATCTGTAAATGAAAAGAAATGAAGCACGTGTCACACAACCAGTAGAATAGCAATGTTATCAATTTTAATGTAATGTTTTATTCACCCTTAGTTGACCGCACAGCCCGGCTGGACTTCCAGGAACAACATTCTTGATAAAAATTCCAGATATGATAACGTCACAGCTTGCTGTATCACCAGAGCTTCCCGAGTTTGTGATGTCCACCTAGAAAAAAAATGTAGTGTAATAAGCTTAATCTTAAAGCGTAATTGAGCTATATTGAAATGAAGACTTATTAATTGTTTTAAAAGTATTTCAGGAGCGCCATATTATATTTGAGTATTTTTTTATACGCTATCATGCATAAATGCTCACAATAACAACGGTTAACACTATTTTCAACAGTGGCGGCTGGTCAGAGGTGCATTGGATGAATGCACCACAAAATTCACAATATATACATGAAGAATTTAAAATGAGTGAATGGTATAAATGTTATGTTTGAATATTATTTCATGAAATATAACCGCCCCTGCATATAGAAGGGGTGCATTGATGCAATGCCACATTGATCGGCCGTCACTGAATTTTTCAATGTGTATTAACATAGGTTACTTCACTTTTATGATACGTTAAGACGTGTATAATATTACAACGCATCTAACTTATTGTTTTCTAAAATCCCACTAGGCTCACTTCACCTCTAATGGGCTCAAATATGACCTTGATAAATAATTTAAAAAAATACCTTTCCACCAACAATACTGATTCCCAGCGAAGTATTTGGTTCTCTGGTGACTGCAACGGCTCTCGACTGTCCCCAGTGCTTGTCAACCGAAGACGTGGGAGACTTGGAGCGGCCGCGACCCACAGTTGGGGATCCAGAGTACTTATCCCTTGACACTGTCATCGCGGGGACTGGCGAACTAAATGGAGAACACAATAATTTAATTTAAGC
Source organism: Himalopsyche anomala (assembly GCA_031772345.1). Classification (NCBI taxonomy): domain Eukaryota; kingdom Metazoa; phylum Arthropoda; class Insecta; order Trichoptera; family Rhyacophilidae; genus Himalopsyche; species Himalopsyche anomala. Next base: position 18,167,355 of record CM062833.1, on the reverse strand, counting down.
ATCACTGAATAGAGAGAGACAGAGAAAAAAGAGTGGATGAAATATGCATAATTTTTGAAGAGTATTTTAAAATTAATATAAATGTTAAAAAATATTCGAAAATCGATAGAGAATACGTTATTTTTTTAAAATATCTATGTCCGCTCCCAATGTGGAGCATATGGCTTGCTAATGGAGTAATCTTAAAAGATTTTCTTCTACAAAAACTGTTTGTTACTCAGTCGCTCAATCTATCTTATCCAAAGAGAGTAGTAGGAATAGAACGATAAGGCTAGGAAAGGACTAGTGGTTAACTAATCGCTCTTACTACACCCAGTTGTTTAAGGATCGATAAGGGTGGTAGCGAATTTTTAGACATCACAAACACCCATGCCTTCTCTTGAAAAAATCTGTTCGTACTGAGACTCGAACCCGTGATATCCGCCAGTAAATAATACATTTTAATCTAAATACTGGATTTTGTATATAATTTCATAAAATATATCTAGTATGACCTGAACAAACATTACTTTTTGATTTAAATTCTGAATTTAACAAATTAAATGGTCAGAATTTAAATCAATTTTTGCTCAGAATAAAAATATTATACGGTCAGAATTAATAACAATTTTGGTTAGTAGGTTAGGTTAGGTTAGGTTAGTTTTTAAAATTGTATCTAAATTATGACTATTTATTCTAACCGATATATTATGAGCATTTAATATAAATTCTGACCAATTTTATTTCAATTATGACCACAAAAATGCGAGCCTTTAGTTAATTGTGTTGTATGAATGTGAGACGCTTAAAACGGCGCCTAAAAGTACCATTTTTTTTAAATGTCCCAGTTTGGGGAAAAATATAAATGGTCACTATCATACAAAAGTACACAAGTTGCATGCTATTTAAAATTTCGCTCTTAAAACAATTTGCGCGAATGAAATAACGCAGTCCCTACGGGGGAAGTCGGTCAGCTGTAACTCGATATTAATTGAATTGATGGTCGGGTATCATTCAATTGTTATTATTACGAGAAATTCAAATTGAAAGTGCGGTATTTCAAATTGTTGCTCTGCATTGTTTTCAACACATTTTACAAAACAATAGACGATTCAATTTCATATTTGAAATGTTTACCTTGATTCCAAATTCAAATTAATTCGTTGATAGTATCAAGTGATAATAATGGAATTAGTAATTGATATCACAGAAAGCATACTTTTTGGTCATAAATTAAATTTGGAATGAAATATAGTTCGATTCCATACATATGAGGCAGCGGTGGGCTGCCAATATCTCAACAAGGGGCTCGGTAAATCTCATCCATAATGCCTTCAAGTCATGCAATATAGATGATGCATAAACCACATGCAGTCAGCCAGGGTCTCTTTTATTATGCAGCCGAAGTTAGCGTATTTTTAAAATAAATGAAAGGACAACCAAGTCTTGTTAAATAATAAAATTTAATAATCTACAGAAATTGCAGTTAGGTGCTGATTTTAATAGAGACAAATGACTTTCTTATCTTAACAAGGGGCTCGCCGGCCGCACTGAAACTTATCAAGGAGCTCGCGCAAGCTCGATATTGAGTTAAGTGTGCAGATAGGGTAATTGAAGCATTATAAATCGACCGATCCTATTAGTTTTAATATAAAATGCCTACAAGACTGTCGTTTTAAAATTGGAAATCATATTTTTGTGCAAATGTTATTTTGTTTATGTTATATAGTATTTGACTCTACTGAAAAGTTTGAGTTTTGGAAATAGTACGTTTTGCATTATAACCCCACAATATCAATCGTATAGCTTGCTCAGGATTTGTATAATATTATTTAAAGCTATAGTTAGAACTGTTGATGCGTGCGCCGAAATGTCTATCATACTTTTATGAAACTATTTATTAATTCTTATAAAACTAAATACTTAGAATTTTATTTTATAATAATGTATATTTTTCCAAGTAAATGCTGAATCAGTTAAAACTTTTTTTTTTGAACATAACAGGGAAGTTTCAATAAATGTTTTTTTGTAAAAAGTTTTCAGTGTGATAAAACTTTACAGTTCACTCGTGTTAAATGAATTTAAATTCGTAGTTATGGATAAAACATCGTTGATTCAATGTATAAAGGATTTTTATTAAAACACGTTGTCGATCAAAAGACTTGGACGTGTTCGAAAATCTCTTTTTAGAACAGGAAATAGGCATTTTCTACGAAAGGCTCGTTAACACGCTCGAATAGACGCTGTTTCCGGTCGACGGGACGCCATTTTCTATTTCCGGGCGACGCCAACGCCTGCAGCGGGTAACGGATAGCCGCCGACCGGTGCATCAAAGGACCAGCTCGAGAGAAGCGAGACATTTGAGCTCATTCAATTGGTTGAGGTGAAAGATTTATGGACAATATACAAACATATATTTAATTCGATTATTTGTATCTTCATATCGATTTTCTGCATACGAACTCGAAATTGAGCAAAAAGACATTTTTTTACTACAATCAGCTTTTTTTACACGGTACATACGTAACGTGTAAAAAATGACAGAAAACGTAGAAAAATTGAAGATTTGTTCAATAAATTTAAGAAACCGTGCTATTTAACAAACTAATAAAAAACCATGAAAATCCAACAACAAAAAAACTTCAAAATATGATTAATACATATGTATGTACTTCATTTAAGAAAAAAATACTATTCATCACTACTTTTTATGAGGGATTATACGTAAATGGCTGGTCAGCAATTTTTCAATCAATTTATCGACTTCTGTCCGGAGGCATGAGTGTCTGTGATGTGTAGAAATTCTCACTCATACTTCCGAAACCAAAATAACGGATAGTAGCAAGAGTGATTAATTATTAACCCACACAATCCTGTATTGACTCGTTTCTATACCCGCTCTCTTCGAACAAGAGAGGTTGAACAACGGCTTAACGAACAGTTATTGTAGAAAAACTTCTGTTTAGATACCTCCATTGGGAGGCAATATGATTCATACTGGGAACGGACATGAATTAAAAAAATAATATGCATGTAAGTCTTGATATCACATTTCTCTCACACAACTTATTCTGGAAACGAGTTGAAGAAAGAAAGAAGTACTTGGCTAACAACTGCCCTTATTGTATTATTCTGGCTCTAACAGAATAACAATCGTCAGATTTACATTCAATGGTCGTAAAAAAACTCGTTTTAAATACATAATTAATAAATAATTTGTAATGTTAGAGATCACGCTAAGAACCATTTAAAAAAATATATATGTCTTCGTGATTAAGCACTACCATACAAACATTAAGACCCAATAAATCACATCATACATCGCCATCTGCTACGTAAATAACTATTGCTTTATACTTGGAAGATCACAGGAGAGTCTTACAGGTAAAAGTTTGGTGTAAGTCGAGCTTTTGATAGTTTGTACCAAATACTATTTATAATTGACAATGCACGTCCCAAATTCGGTGTAAAACGATCAAAAGCTTGACTGACACGAAGCATTTCTTTCATTAGATCACTCTTCCGTAAAGTTCCGATTTCAAAGTAACAATACTTTATGTAGGATGTGTCGTCATTTAAATATTAGGTTGACATATTTTTAATAGGTTGCACCAGAGGTGTGTACATTTTTAATTTCAAAAGACCACAAGAAATTTCAATTAAGTATATAATTCAATCTAAATTTTGTAAATTATTGAAAACAATAAAATGTACTACAACTCGATTTCCCAGAAGAACGTTAGTTCTTAACCTTTATGTTATACAAGTAAGTCCAGTGATTTTCTCAATGTAACGCGGTGGAAAGGCGTTCCGGCACCTTTTTTGTTGTCATTTATAATGTTCGACAAGTCAAAATTAGCAAAAAAAGTATTTATATGCAAATAACGGTTAAAAATTAATCAAGTAAATCATTAAAGATAACATATTTTATTCACCTCTTTAACACTTCCATGCCCATGATGCAATCGTAAATAGTTGAGCCATTAAATCATTCAATATTTCTCTTAATATTGTCAAAAAGTATTTATCATTTCAAGTATTTTAGCATATATAAATTTTTAAAATTATTGTTTAGCTTTTAACTTAGGCTTAAATACTGTCAATAAACAGTGAAACTGAGATGCCATTATGGCAGGGAACGTGTTTTTTTAGGATGGCATGTTACAGGTTAATATGATTTATTTATGTCGTTGATTTAGATATGTTGACAAATATAATGTATAGAAAATGTGTAACTTATCGTTATTTCTCGAACAGAATTCTTTAGATTTAAACAATATTTAATTTTTATCGAAATTGCAAAATAATAAGATAGAAAAATGTTTCTCTGCTTCTCAATGAGTCATGAGAAATGAGCAACGACCTTACTGTCAATAGAGCGTCAAAAAGGTACACGTTTTATTTATTCTAGTTAATTTGATTTCATCACAGAACATCAAAGAATCTCCCGTCCAGGAATCGTATTTCAGATTGCACATAAAATTCGTAATATTTATTGAAATTATTAATTGGATTGTTTGTTTTTGCTATTAATTAAAATCCAAGATCGGTTAGAGAACATTTACAAATGTATTTGAAATATAGTAAGCTTTTGAAAACCCAGGCTAATGCAAGGGGGGCGGGGCTCGCACGGTTTCTTCCGTAAAAATACTTTCATAAATTTCTTAGGCAGGCTATAAATTTTGCTATGGTAAATACATATTTTTTATGAATCCAACATAAATGTGGCTTTGTTTTGTTAACAGGATTTTGCAAACGCTTTTCTGGTATCGGTTCGAACAGAAGAGCTATTCGTTATCGTCGAGTATCTAGCCGTTGGTCGATGTACTAGATACAATAAAGTGTACAAATAAGTTTTTACCGTGTCGTAACAAATGTCATTGATAGTTTTGTCTTATTTTCCTGTCCTGGTCGAGATTTCATCTCCGCTGAAACACTGGTATAACCCGTAAAAACAATCAAAGTTTTCTTTATGGACTTTTCAAAACCATGTTAATTCATTAGCTCCTATAGGTTCAATGTCGTAACAGAACATGAAAAAACGGAAGTTAAAAATAGTATATTTATCGTATCTATTTATTAATTAAATATCAAAGAAATGTATGTATAAATTTATAATTTATTTAATTACTGGTTGTTGAAGTTGATTCTCTGCATAAGATTACTATAAAATGTGCTGTAATTCATGTATTTAAATTAATATGAATTAATGTTATAAATGTTAAGTGTTTTATAAAGATTATTAAAGATTTTATCTTAATGATTTATTTTACATTTTACAAGAAAACATATTTACTTGTTTTATTTAAGGCGACGACACCATTTCTTTTACAATATTTTCTGAGAACTATTTCTTCAAAACTAAAGTATTGTAATAAAATATTGAATGCGCCGTTGAATATAGCAAAATAAAAATACTGCCGTCATTAATATTCTTGAAATCTTCAGAAATTGTTATGTTATATCCCACCACAGCACTAACATTATCGAAGGAAAAAAATCTTTCTAGCAGAAAAACATTCTTTTTTTGGATGCCTCAGAAAAGTTTTTTCGCGAAGATATACCAAATATTGATTTTTAAAAATTCTTATTTTTGTCCGGCCCTACAACATCCTTGAAATAATCATCCTGTCCGTTGCTCGGAAAGTTTGGTGATCCCTGTATTATAGTTTAAAATTAAAACAAAGTAATTAAGTATTCAACAGCTGTCACTGTCTTAGATTCTGATATATTTTTTTTTTTTAATTTTTAATTTTTTTTTAAAAAAAAAAAATTACATTACAGCTTACGCCAATGCGTCAACTATTTTTAAAGTTGAAAGATCATACGAGATATACTCGATGAGAATTTTTGAAAGTCACATGAGATTAACTCAAGGAGAATTGACTTCACAAACACCCATGTCTTAGATCTCAAATTAAAATTGAAAAAATCCAATTTTGACATTGACCTTACCGGGAATCGAACCCGGACCCACCTGATCGGTAGAGCAAGCTCTTACCAACTAGACCAAAGTGGGCGACAATTTTCGTTGATCATTAATAAAAGAGAATACAAAACTTAACATTACTCTTAGCAAACTTAGACAAATATTAAAAATGTATTTAATTATTAATATATATTTAAGAAAAAAATCTTTATTATATATTACAAGTTATATTTGGCCTAAAATAAAATATAATATGAATTCGTACGTAAGCACGTGTTGAAAGAATTATGGCAACGTAAATTTTTTAAAAGTAATCCTAGCTTCCAAATATTTCAGACTTCAGCAAAAGTATTAAAAAAAGGTGCTCTGAATATTTACGACTAATCCTCAAAGAGGTGAACATGGCCAGGTATTCGATCAAAGAAATTAATAAACCCTATGTATTGTGGTAAAAATATTATACGAAGCCCGCTCTCGTGTTCTTTCGACTGTGAATTTAATCATAGCTATGATATAAAATAGTATTCGTAGGCTCTTATGCTGATTTATTTACAATATTTTAAGCGAACACACGGCTTTCAAACATACGGAAACAATAAATCGCGGAGATATCATTTATGGAGATTTTGCTGTCAGATAGTTCGCCGTTGGTCCGGTGGCGTTGTTCTCGAGTTCGAATTTTGAATCACGTTCGTACAATCATTTATTGTATAATATAAAGTGTTTTTTAAATCGATTAATGTTCAAATACATGGTTTCTTCTATTTTCCCCAACTCTTCCGCATGACTCGTGGAATCATAATCAAACATCTTAACATACGTTGTATTAAGAAAACTGGTTGTTATTCAGTAGCTCAACATCTCTTTCCAAAAAGAAGTTCGAAATAAAATAAGCCAAGTAAAATATATAATGAGTAGTAAACAGCGCCGGGTCTATGCCAAAATTGTCAACGTCGTTGTTTTCCATGCCAAACCTAACAGGTTCGAATCCCAGTACGAAAAACATATTCAATCAGTTTGTGACATTTTTGTGATGACTAAAAATTTCCCCCCACTATTCCAATCTTAAAATAATGGGGTGTAGCCAGAATGATTAGCCATCCACAAGTCCTGTTCTGCCGCATCCTTTCTATCCCTATATTCTCTTAAAAAAAGATAAGTCGATCGACTGAGTAACAAACAGTTCTCGTAGAAAAACTAATGTTGAGATACCTCCATTAGAAGAGAGGAGAGTACATGGATAAAAAACCGTTGTGGGCTGCTAATTTATATGCAAGGTGCTCGATTACTATTAAATTAATTTAGCGATAATCCAGCGATGAGGTGATTTTTTAAAATCATTTTTTATAATTATAAAAGCCATTAGCTGTTATTATATAAAGTTATATTAAGAAAAAATATGCATTACGTCGTAATACATTAATTAATATCAAGAGTTGAAAAATGTATTTACCTATGTATAGACGATTGCAAGAGTGAAGAGTTCCAAAATTGATACAGTTCTAAGTTCTATTATTTTCGCTCCAATTCCATATTTCGAGCGTTATACATAAACTGTTGTCGATTAATATATTATAATATATGTCAGAAACATCAAATGTCAGTCATTACGTTGTTAAATTTAGTTCGAGTGCACATTTATACATTATATAATGTAAAGACCTAAGCATATTGTTTTTATTAATTTAGCAAAAGGCTAACGCGAGCCCCTACTAACTTCCTCCAGCTCACCTCTGCTAGGGAAGGACTTTAAGTTAGCTTATTTCTTACTATACACACCAAATTAAGGTTCAGAAGTTGGTAATGAGGGATACAAAAAGATCATATAAAAACATGTCTTTCAAAAATTCAATGTTTGAAAGTTTTCATTACGGGGTTCGAATCCGTAACCCTCAATGCCTATATGCCGTTAAGTTCGCAGCTATTCCTATTCTGCATTATCTTAAAAAGAAGAATAAAAGATTTAAAAACAAATAGCTATCAAAATGTTAAAATCTAATAAACCGAAAAGAAATTGTTGAAATTATAATTTAATTAAGTATTACGTAAGCACGGTACGTACATATGTATTCCAATTGTATTAAAAGATTTATAATAAATTAATTACCTCTAGTTCCAAAAAAATACGATGCGGCACATCATCCCTTTAAATCCTTTGCTTGCAAGCACTCGTGCTGCACTCAAAAACACTGATTTTGTGCTGTATTCACCAATTTAATAGTAGTTATAAGGTAACCGGCAGCAATTTAAAAATTCACATGTATTTCCCGTCAGCCTACCTGAAGCACTGGCTAATAATTACATTATATTCAATTTGAAGGCAAAACTACTTAGTTACAGAGACGGATGGAGACATTTTTTTTATCAAATCACAATACACTCAACTCTTTTATTAATACGGTTTTTTACACGATTTTGAAATAACACGGTCATTAACAAAAAAAAACACAGAAGCGGATAACGGATTTTCTAATGACAATAATTAAAAAAAAAAAAAAGTTATAACATACAAAAGGCTTCATTGGATCCGTACACATCAGACGTAATAGATTTTGTAGCGATGAAAGCGATTTTTGTCCAGTCCCTCATAATAGTCCCCGTATATAATCAAGTAGCGATGAAGAGTATTATTTTTTTCCTTATATGAATAATATTTTGTATAATTTACTCATTGGGTCTTTATAATTAACATTTTTAGCACGATTTTATATACCACAATATTGTTCTTTTTAATGGAACATGTAAAAAAAAAAATGTATTTTTACCATATCCGCTTCTAATGTGGAGGGTATGGCATCCTAATGGAGGTATCTCAGCATAAGTGTTTTTACAAAAACAGCTTGTTACTCAATTTCTTAACCTCTCTTGTTTTAAAGAGTGTATGAATATAAGAATGGAGCTAGGACAGGAGTAGTGGTTAGCTCATCACTCTCGCTACGTCCTGTTTTTAAGATAAGATGAAATCGAACATAAATGCATTTATCGATTGAAAAATCATTTTTTGAAACCGTCATTACTGGGACTCGAATCAATGAGCTCCGTAGCTGAAGCCAACGACATTTACCAGTCGACCACACGATGAACCAGGCTAGTAGATGTAAGTAGTAGGTTACTAGTTTGCCAATGCGTATTTTATTAAATGACAATAGTTTCTCATTAAACTAAATCGGTCCTGGAATTGATAATTTTATCACGTGAATTTTTAAAATGTCATAAAACTGAATATTTTAACGGCTTTGCGGTCAAAATTCAGTGGGTAAAATTAAAAAAATAAATTAAGTCATTTCAATGTTTTTATATTCACACAGAAAATTGAGAAAAGTAGGTACCTTTTATTTTTTTAATTATAAACATGTATTTTAAATTGTTAAAATATTCCATATTTTACTTTAAATATCTGTAAATTGATAAAATACATTTACATAAAACGATTGAAAAATTAAATATGCTACAAAAGGCCTCCAAATGGAAATATTAATTCTTTCATTGATTTTTGAAATTGTATTCCCAAGGCAAATAATGTGATGTTTTTATACACACATATCCGTTTTTAATTCCGGAAATGTAGCTTTGAGACAGCGACTACTAGCCCTCTTTTTACCCTTTCCGACGATAGGTTATCGTGACAAAATTATAAATATTAATTAATTTGAAGGAGATATATATATATAGTACTTGGACTACTGTAAAAAATACTGTCCAATTACTGTGTAATAGCAAAATCTGTCATAGTAATTGGACTCTTTTACTGTTTAAGTTATTTTTTGTGCTACTTTTTAAATCTTAATTGGTATTGATAGTTTGTAGTTTTGCACGATTCCCTGAAAATTTTCGTTCCGTGATTTACAAAACCTTTATAGAAAAAATGACAACAACATTTTACTCTTAATTAATGGTTTTCTGAAGACAAACACGTTTTTTTCACTATTTTGGTGTGACATTGTAAATAAGTTACATTTTTTTCAGTTTTTTCTTCTAGTGGTAAAACACTAAAACTGCATTAACCCCCAAGGACGAGCGTGACCATATGGTCACAGTAAACACCGTTGTCTATTGATCCCACTATTCATCCTTTTCTTCCTGAATATCGTTGCTTTCACTCATATTTGGTCAAGAAGGGTACAGACTTGAGTTAGTCATCAGCCGCGGGGACAGAAACGGCCACCAAAAGCGCATGCAATTTTTTGAATTTCAGTATTTTTTAATAGACTCTTTGAAACTGTTAGTTATTTTTTTTTTATCAAAGTATCAAATTATTTACAGTTCTTTCGCTAATATATTTGTATTGAAATTATGTTGATCTAAAGAGGTCAAATTGTAAATATTTTTTAAAATTTCACGTTTAGCTATATTTCAACCCCGAATGTTTGCGTGCTCATACGGTCAGGCTCGTCCTTATTACTGTCCGTACACAATATAGCATGGTAATAAAAGGATGAGTATGACCATATAGTCATGCGGGGTTTCTATACAACGACTTGGCTTTTTTTTTTTTTTTTTTAATTTTTGTTAGGAATAAAAGTTATCCATGATTTTAATATGGCTTAAAAAAATTATTATCTCAAAAAAGCTCTCGTCTCTGGAGGGTTAATTTAGAAGTGGAAACACTACATATATTTGTGGCAGTCAAAGTCAATCCAACAAGAATGATATGCAACTCTTATATTGGATGCTTAAAGTTGAAGTGTCCAATAACTGTAGCTGTCCAACTTACTATAGCAATTAGCAATCACCCTAGTCTATTATAAATCGGGAATAAATACTTATCATGTGATCATCAAACTATTATTTTTTTTAAAAAATAACAATTACCATTTACCACCTACTCTTAAATTTTTAATAAATCTTTATTCATTTTTTGTTCTACCATGAACCTTACAGAACCTTAAAAATTCCCAATACTTTTTATTTAACAAGTAAATAAAACATTTTCTAGCCAAAATAAACAAAACTATTTTTATCAAGAAAATTATATTGACATAACGCTATGGGTCGATACTCAATACTAAATAAAACATTAAATCAAGGTTAAAGTCAAGTCAATCAATCATCGACTTCAGCCCAATCTAATATGAACAAATGAATTAATAAACTTATCGCCTAGATCCGTCTCTGCAGTCCCATTTGTATTACTGTTGTACTGAAAGCGGTCAAAGAAGCCTCAAAGGTATAAGAACCCCCACCCTGTCACTCGTAAAGCGGTAACCAGGGTTGTACGTCCGTCAAGTATAACCCCATAAGCCTGGAAAATTAGTTGAGTACTAACTGAAATTGAATAATTTATTGCATTTTAATTATATGTACATATGAAATAATTGATTCTAGAAGGTTTTTAAATTTCTCTATTGAGTAACTTTCTAAATGATAATACTGGAGAAGTCTTCATTTATTCACTAATTGTGGATAGAATAATCAATATCGGAAGGCAAATTTGTTTTTTTTTTTGCTTATTATTGTCATTATTTCGTTCAACATATTTAAGATATTCAAAAAAAAACATACGTACACTGTACTAGTTCCACTTATATTAAATATGAGCGAAATCGGTCCTGGTTATATTAAATAAAAGTTTTTACACCAAGCATTGACAATGGACACATTAAAAGTAATATTTAAAATATATAGAAAACAAAACGTCAATACAAGAAAAAATATAACTGTAAATGATTGAGCATGTGTCAGAAAAAAAATGGGGGGCTACGGACTTATGATGGGCACCAACTAGCGGTTTAATTTCTTAATACTTAGTCTATAAATGTTGTGATATATACTGTAATGACCAATACATACTAAAAGGAGTTGTTCTCAAACTGCGTATTTGTCAAACACAATTTGTTCACTGTTTCAGAGTTTTTGTGTAACGGTTTGATACGAGTATTTCCTGTTTTAGAACCAAGTCGTAATTATATATTATTAACTAGCCGGTTCCCGGCAAGCGTTGCAATGTCACTCAAAGAAAGAAAGTGTTTGTTTTAACTGTATGTATTTAAGTGCATGCTTTATTTTTCTGTCTGTTTGACGTTTGACGTTTGCTGCCGATTTTCTATGGTACGGAGCACGCGCCAGTTACTGTAAGTTAATTGTACTATTATAACCTTCGCGCAAGTGCAAGCATGCGTTGTCAAAATGAACTGTATGGCAGACATACAAACATTGATTTTTATATATAAGACCTACTGTAATTAAATTTAACTATGCCTATAACCTTTCCGGAAGTTCAAGCAACACGTTTGTCAAAGTTTTATTGCAATCGAATGAGCGGTGTGGCAGCGCGTAGAGTATGAACAAAATTCATTTTTATATGTATACAAAATTACAGATTGGCGATATATTAGAGCAGGGGTCACCAAACTCTATGAGAAGCGGGCCGGATTGAACTTTGTAAAAAGTGGCTGGACGCCAAATAAATTCTTATTGGAACCCAATTTAGAATATTATTTCATTTTATGTGGTTACATAATAATTAGAAAGTAAACAAATGTTTGCCCTTCTTAAAATTTGAATACATGACAATATTCGAGAATTTTTTGAGTAAACGAACATCTGGTCATCTCGCCTCCAATTTTTATCCAACTTCCTTCACTTTGAGTCCTCTACCAGATAGTTCTATGACAATTGATAATTTGAAATAAATAGTTGTCGTGAATTCACAACTAAATCATGAAAATTTATATTTCTTATATGAATAATTTCTATGCAAAAATCCAGAACTTTTCGCGGGCCGGATGAAAATCTTCGGCGGGCCGTAGTTTGGTGACCGCTGTATTAGAGAGATAAGAGTTTTGTCGAGAATGGATTCTTACGGATCATATCTAAGGGAAAACGGGAAGATTTAAGAACGTATTGTTAATAAGTCCGTGAAAAAAAAAATCAAAATCTGTGTGTAGTATCTTAGATTTCAATCTCAATCATTAGCGGATCCAAGGGGGGGGGGGCATGGGGGCCATGCCCCCCCCTGAGGAGATTTTTTTTCTTCATTTTTCTACTTTATTAAAACTTTATTGTGAAATGGGATCTTTAATTGTTTAGTTTACGATGTTTTATAGAATACATACTTGATTATGTATTGACTACTTTTATATAGATATATTATTTTTAAATTATCTATTTTTTAATTTATTATCTTTTTATGATGTTTATTTTCGAATTGAATGGCCCCCTCCTTGGACAATTTCTGGATCCGCCAATGATCTCAATAAAACAATACCTTTCGCTACATTACAAACAAGACAAACAAATCTTGCTTTTATTTATGTTTTCAATCATACCATTTTAGTTGAATACTTCCTGTTTAAATATTTTCCGATAATTTGACTTCTAGATGCAAATTAGCGGCTTTAAAATATGTAATAAGAAGAATGACATGTTTGAATCAACAATGCTATACAAAATTTTACAACACAATAAGAAACATCATCTTTTTACAATTTGGATTGTTATTAATATTAATTATTTTTTATACGTATCCTTTTGTTCTAAGAGAATCCATTATAATAAGAGTTATCAGTGTAAGGGTTAAACTGCCGGATAGCTAACATTCACGTGCAATAAGAGTCCCCGAGGTGAGTTACGATTCAATCCAATTTTTTCATAGACAATATTCCACTAACGGCAAGATTTTATAGAGAACCTAATCTGACCACGTTCCAAGAACTTTAAGATTCTAACTTTACTAGGGCATCCAATCCCGGGATTCGTGATCCCGTTCAATTTTCAGATCCCGAAACTCCGGGATTGACATGGTCGCAATCCCGGGATTTCGGAATTGAGAATTTTTGATAAATCCCGAAAAGTGAGACGAAATTGGCAAATTGTGGATTTCAAATTTCTCGGCGAGATAAAAAAAAAAAAACGAGGTTTTGTCTGACAAAAAGTATACCAAATCGGGGATTTCAAATTCCTCGGTGAGCTAAAAAAAAAAAAAAGGTTTGCAGATAATCTTAAGAAAAAGTAAAGGGAATTGAGGATTTCAAATTCTTCGGTGAACAAATCCCAATCCCAGGATTGAAAAAAGGCTCCGTAATTGGATACCCTAAACTGTACGTCTTACGTGAACGAAAAAGTTAACGAACTTACAAAGCGAATGGAAAGCGACTTGGTGCGGTGTTATGTATACTCAATACCATACCATACTATGTTTTATTCTGTATGACGTTCTATTTTCAAATGTCCTTCGTGCTTTAGAATAAAACAATTGAAGTATGAAACTTCAGTAGAATAGAAAACAATTGAAACCTGTCACATTCTCACGATTTTCGTATTAATTATAAGTTTGATTTATTGATTTATAAAGTGTAATATTATGTTATCTAAATAAAATTGAACCAACACATAAAAGTGTTTTAGTAAAAACAATAAACATAACATAAAAATTGGTGTCAGAAGTGAGGATATGTGCTAAAATAACGTTAAGAAATTTATGGTGACAATAAATTAACGGTGAATAAAATTCTTAAAAATTAGCACGAATCAAATACACGAACAAAATAAATCTAATATAATAAAAGTACATCGATCAAATCGAACGGAAATTATAATAAATCAAATATAATAATAATAAGACTAAATCTCCAATTCTACGAAATCTATCATCAAAAATCTTCTACTTCGATATATCTACAAAATCTACTTTTGAATCTTCAACTTCTACATGGTGACAATAAATTCTGCGAAATCCGTCATCGAATATTCAAACTACATCTTCTTGCCGACTTCAACTACATTTTCTTTCCCGACTTCAATTACATCTTCTTTGCCGATTCTACATCCAATTACAAGAAAAATCTGCAAGCTGCCAACAACCTATTTCAACGACTACTAGAACCAAATTCATCTTCAAGTCAACGTTTGTTTAAACTTTATGCAATATATTATTCATCATATTCTGTGAGTAACTTTTGTAACAATTTTTCTTACTCAATCTATACACTTTCACATCAAAATGCCTACACTCACTATCGATACATTGATGAAGTTTGTTTCGACATTTGACGGAGAGAAAAGAAATTTGTATCCTTTTATTAAAGATTGTGATACTGTATACGAACTATGCTCAGAGCAACAAAAAAACATACTTCTAAAATTTATGATCCATTGCGTTATAGGAAATGCCAAATACACAATTGCCAATTATAATTTTAAAAACTATGCCGAATTCAAATCATTTCTAATAAATACCTACGGTGAAAATAAACACACATCTCAGTTAGAACTGGAATTAAGAAATTGTAAACAAAACTTTAACGAACCAGTAATAAAATTCATACAAAGAGTTGAAAATTGCACTAATAATCTTATCGGAGCTGTTCGATTTTCGAACAAGGACGATGCAGAATTGATAGGGAGAATAAAGCAAATTGAAGACAGCGCTCTTAACACATTAATTTTAGGTATGACCAGTGAACTATCAACAGTAGTCAGGCTTTCAAAACCCAAAAATCTTATTGAGGCAACAAATATTGCAATTGATGAAGAAAAGTTTCATAATGCAGTTAGAGAAATGAACTCTAACCCAAATAAGAGCAATCATAATTATTTCACCAAACAATCAAAGCCACACTCTCTAAATTCAGAACATAATCAATTTGTCAGTAATCTTACATCTCAATACAATTCAAAATTTTGTAGATACTGCAAAAAATCAGGACATATCTTAGAAGAATGTCGGAAGAGGCAATTCAACAACAACGTAAAAAATCAATATTATCAAAATCCTTCAAATAATAACTCACAAACTTATCAAACTCCTCGTAATTCTCAAAACTTCCAACCTCCTAATAATTCAGAAAATTATCAAATAACTCGGAATGTGAAAATCATTCAGGCAGAATATTTAAATTCAACAAATAATGATCAATCTGAACAATTCAACAACAACGTAAAAAATCAATATTATCAAAATCCTTCAAATAATAACTCACAAACTAAACAAATTCTCAGTAATTCTCAAAACTTCCAACCTCCTAATAATTCAGAAAATCGTCAAATAACTCGGAATGTGCAAACCATTAAGGCAGAATATTTAAATTCAACAAATAACGATCAATCTCAACAACGATTGCAAAATGAATTGCAATTATCTTACTCTAATACTAATGCTGATGCATTGTCTCGAATCGAAAATCAAATTTTAAATACCATGACCTCTCAAACTTTTTCGTATGACAACTTCCTAGAAAAACAAAATGAAACATTTAACGTTAAATTTTATGAAATAGATGAATCTCTTCTTAATCAAAAGCAACCTATAGCACATTGTATTTCTAACGACAAATCGATGTCTAAAGGAATAGCTTTAGAAATAAGTTCAATGATCTCTAATTATGACGAATTATTAAATACAAACTCTAAAGTAGGAGACGTATTAAAATCAACAGAAAATAAAAATAATGTTTACCATTTAATAACGAAACAAAACTTTTGGGAAAAATCAAATTACTTTTCTATCTTTCAAGCATTATGTAACTTAAAAAATATTCTACATAGTGATAAAGAAACAAATATCTCTTTTCCACGCCTTGATAGTGGTTTAGACAACTTAAATTGGGAAAAGATAAAGAAAATTATCCAATATGTTTTTCACAACTCAAACATAAATATAACGATATGTCATAACAAAATAATTAATCCTCATCACGACGAAATACCACAAATACTTAAAGAGTATCATGACTCTCCTATAAGCGGACATTCTGGATATCATAGAACTTTAAATCGTTTACGACTCAAATATAAATGGACCAATATGCAAAAAGACGTTAAAACATATATCAGACAATGTGAATCTTGCCAGAAAAACAAAATATATCGTCAAAATTTAAAACAACCCATAGAAATAACTACGACTAGCCGAAAACCATTTGAACGTATTGCCTTAGATATAGTAGGTCCATTACCTTTAACAGAAAGTGGAAATAAATATATTTTAACTCTTCAAGACGATCTTACAAAATATTCTCAATGTTACCCTATTCCTAATCATGAAGCAATGACAATTGCATCTCAATTAACTAAAAATTTCATTTGTCAATTTGGCATCCCTGAAAAAATTCTTACCGATCAAGGAAAAGATTTTACTTCAAACATACTTAAAGAAGTAGCCAAACTTTTTAAAATCGAACAAATCCAAACCAGTGCGTTTTCTTCTACTAGCAATGGTGCGCTAGAGCGTAGCCATGCTACTCTAGCCGACTATCTAAAACATTATATATCTCCTAGTCGAACCGATTGGGACGAATGGTTACCTTTTGCTATGTTAAGCTATAACACTACTCCACACACTGCTACAAAATGTACACCTTTCGAATTAGTTTACGGAAACTCACCTAAACTACCAACAGCTATAATAATACCCGAATTTAAATATACATACGATTCGTTTTTAGACAATTTTAAGCTCAAATCAACCAAATCACACGAAATAGCTAGAAAGAATCTAGTTGAAAGAAAAGAAGACACACAATTAAGGCATAACAAAAATAAAACCTTACGAAAATTTAAAATCGGTGATAAAATATATTTAACAAATAATGCTACTGAACTAAATAAATCTAAAAAATTATCTCCTAACTTCCAAGGTCCGTACGAAATCATAAAAGACAACAGTCCTCTTAATATTACTATTAAAGTAAAAAATAAATTGATCAAAGTTCACACTAACAGAGTGAAACTTGCTATTTTAGATCCCTTACAGTAAGTGGATTTAACAGATTACGACAATCATTACATTATCTCAAAAATACCATGTTTATTCAACCTTAAAATCACAATATACACTCTTACATACTATATAAAATTGTTATCAACTATGTAACCAAGATTTTATTTGTAAAACCTGAATGTAAAAGTTACTCTAAAATGTAATCCTAATAAGTGAAAATGTACAACCATAATATTATTATATATTAATTCCAGATGTAAATATCTTAAATGATGATTGTTGGAAGTAACAAATAAATAAATAAAATCCATCTCTTCCATTACAATCACAATAACTTATGTACATCATCTCAATGTTTCTTATAATCATATATTTATTGTATAAACTCATTTAAGTTACCAATAAGTTTATTCTTTAGGGGGGAGATGTTATGTATACTCAATACCATACCATACTATGTTTTATTCTGTATGACGTTATATTTTCAAATGTCCTTCGTGCATTAGAATAAAACAAATGAAGTATGAAACTTCAGCAGAATAAGAAAACAATTGAAACCTGTCACTTTCTCACGATTTTCGTATTAATTATAAGATTGATTTATTGATTTATAAAGTGTAATATATTGTTATCTAAATAATATTGAACCA
>CM062833.1:17984638-18149038 GCA_031772345.1 Himalopsyche anomala | reverse complement strand
TTCAGTAGAATAGAAAACAATTGAAACCTGTCACATTCTCACGATTTTCGTATTAATTATAAGTTTGATTTATTGATTTATAAAGTGTAATATTATGTTATCTAAATAAAATTGAACCAACACATAAAAGTGTTTTAGTAAAAACAATAAACATAACAGCGGCATGAAAATATCAAATGGTCTCCGCCGCTATAGAAAATCCACGTGACAAAACGCACGCCGCGATCAGTTTGTTTGATATTTTGATTCGCTTTAAACTGTGTTCCAATCGCGTTCGCAGTGACTTCGCCCAGGTAAGACGTAGCGTAAGTGTAATTTTTTTGCAAAACAAATGACGTAGTGTTACAAGTCACATTAAAGATATTCATTTTTACCTTTGTTTTGCCAAAAATTAGAACCTTGTAGTTTTCGGGTCGTGTACTGTCTCGTGGTAGACAAACGTATTGAGAAATAGGTGAGTCATCAGCCAAACTACCAGCGATCGAAAACACTGCATGATAAAGTTTGAAATGGATGGGATGCCCAGGGACAAATCTTAAATTACTGAGCCAAGTGAATACTGGATAGAAAAAAGTATTTTTACTACTAAAACGTCATTAAATCTTCTGATCAAAAATTAGCCGGGAGCTAAAATATTAGCAGAGAAATTTATAAATCTCAAATTGGATGGATTGAATAAAATATTCACAGTTTAAATAAAAAAAAACCACTAATCGCTAAATCTGATCGTGTATGGCTAAATTCATTATATCCAATCAAATTTTTCGTGGTCGATGGATGGGGTATAATCGAATTGTAGTTAAGTATTTTTGTCTATTTGCTTTTTCATCACGCGTCTAAAGGATTATCTAACTCCATACAAAGTAATGTTTTTGTTATGGAAAATCTTTTTTATTATACTTTTTGTAATTTAGTTGGATGTTGTTTTTACGCAGAGAAAAAAATATTACGTAAATGACAAATAAATTAAATTATTCAATTAAGTAACTACTTATTTTTTTAATTGATTAGTTTATTGTAAATATGATATTTATAATTATTTTTAAATATTATGCAAGTATTGATGGAATTTTAAATACATTCTTAGTGACATCTAGTGATAAGTAGATATAGTAATTAAATGACTGATTTTAATAGGTCAGTAACATTAAATTGTTTGACAGTAAGTGCGAATGTTTAGTATAAATATTATATTTGGTACATCGTATATAATAACATATAAAAGGGATGGCGAACCTTTTTGGGTCCTCAAATATTATTTCTCGATTGCGTGGAGTGCCCAAGCAGTAAAAAAATTACAAAATAGAAAAAATAAAAAATGTTTTTTTTCTAAATTTAATTTACTAGCTTAAAAATTACAATAGAGTTAATAAATCAAGAATTCACTGATTATTTAATGAAAATTTTAATTTTTTTAACTAAAAAATATTTTTTTTAAACATTCCAAATTCTCAAACGTGCCACCTCGGGCCCCTAGGTTCCCCTAGGTTCACCATCCCTGATATATAACATATAAAAATATATCGGTATTTGCTTAGAATATTATCATTTTGTTATTGCTTACAATGGCTTAACAATTTTGGCAGCCTTTACTTTCAACTCTGATATTTCAAATTTCTCTCCAGAGAATCTTTTTTCCAACTATTTTTGAAAGAAAATTAACAAAAATGCTTATTTTTAAGTGCCCTGAAAATTGAATTTTGTCTGCAACATTGTTTTTTTTTCTTTTCAGTAATCAGTTCTTTTAAAAAACCTTCCATGGACAGCCACTCTTCGATAATATTGGAGAGATAAGATTAATTAGTAAATAAAGAGGTATGTCGGGCAGTAAACAGATAAAACAATATCAGTGCAACCTATTATGACCCATTACTTACTCATTCACTAAGAGAACTTGTAAGGATTCCTTTGCAAGTCTGCAATATTATTACAGACTTAAAGCAGTGACTTAAAAATTATATGTTTACATCGGTCTGTGGTTATTTGTGTTGTATATTAATATTCTTATTTTTTAAAATCATTTTTACCCCTCATATAGATCAATGAACTTCTAATGGAACATTTTAACACAGGCTATTTATATGAAAACTCGTTTTTAATTCAGTACCTCAATTTTTCGTTTTCGAAATAAGTAAATAAAGAATGTTGGGGATAGAAAATGACTGCTAGTAAGCTTATTGCTCTCCATACAATCAGTTTTTATTAATATCTTTTTTTTATCCGTGTCTGCTCCCAAAGTGGAGCATATGGCCTCCTAATTTTCTACGAAAACTGTTTGTTACTCAGTCGCTCAACCTCACTTTTTTTCCAAAGTGAAAGTAGTAGGGAAAGAAGGATAACGCTAAAACAGGACTAGTGGTTGACTAATCGCTATTGCTACACCCAGTTATTAAAGGATCAGAAGGATGGTAGGAAAGGAAATAATGTGAATTGACATCACAGACACCCAGTCTTCGATCACAACTTTGAATTGAATAATTCTCAAATTCACTGTGATCTTACCGGAAATTGAGCCCAAACCTGCGTGACCGGTAGAGCAAGCTTTAACCAACTGAGCCACAGCAGACAACAGTTTTTTTTTTAATTTTTTTTTATTAATATGGTTGGATGAATTATAAAAATCGCAAAAACTCATGCCTTTAAACAAATACAGTGGAACCCCGATCTACCGTTCTCGCATTGTTCGTTTTCCCGCATGGTTCGTTCATTTTTCATAGTCCTGGCCAAACACCCATAAGAACAATGTAAAATAATCCCGCATTAACCGTTCCCTGATTTACCGTTTTCCTCGAACTATCGTTCAAATATTTTGGTCCCGTCAAAAATATTATCCCGATTGACCGTTTTCGTTGAATATTTCTCATAAATAATCTTACCTCGCATTTCGTTTCACGTTTTTTTCAGTGGAACCCCGATCTTCCGTTCTCACTATCTTCGTCTTTATGCATGGATCGTTTATTTTTTACTCGACCAAGACCCCACCCCGTAATAGCAATGTTTAGTAATTCCACGTTAATCATTTCTCGATTTACCGATTTCCTCGATCTATCATCTAAATATTATCGCCCCTCCCAGTTACTAATCTATCCGGATTGACCATTTTTGTAGAATATTTTTTCCGCTCATAAATAATCTTATATTTCATCTGGTTGTGTAATTTTTTCTAACTCAAAAGTCAAAACTGAAATATCTAAATGAAGAAAATTTGAACTCTACTTGAGAAACTGAAAATAATTAAAGACATTGGAAAAAATTCAGGAGAAAAACGAGTCCCAATAGCAAAAAGAAGTTAGTTGACTTAGAAATGTACGCAATTTTGAAGAGTTTGTTAAAATTTAAGTCCCAAACTGCAAATAGGCTACTTAGTTTGTATTAAACAAGTTAAAAATACATTTATTTGTTCTTTAATTGATAAATAAATGAGTTTTTGAAAATGAAACATTTTTTTGTGTTATTTGAAGATTTCCTGCATTATCGGTTTCCCGCATTATTCGTTCATTTATTACGATCCCTTGAAAAACGTAGAATCGAGGTTCCACTGTATATATAAATTTTTGATATTGTTAATATAAGAACTAAAACCTGGGCACACTGTAACTAAATAAAACATATACGTAATCCCACTAACCACTTACCTACAGAGTCGGCATGTATTATATGGGCCCGCCCATTAGAGGTGAAGTGAGCCAAGTGGTATTTTAGAACAAATAAGTTAGATGAGTTGCAATATTCTACACGCCTTTAAGTATTGTAAAAGTGAAGAAACCTCAGTTAATATACATTATAATAGTGGTATCTCCATAAAATAAAAACAAACAAACCACCAAAACACCAAGTAAAGACGTACTTAAAAGTCCCAGAAAAAAGTTTCAGCATTTTACTAGTTGGCTCACTTCATTTCTCGAGGGCTCATATTATCTTTGTTTATATATAATTATACTTCCTCACATTGTTATATTTTTTTTGACGTGACAACGTCTTATAAATCAGAAAAAACACAATATTCCTTTGTACTTCATTCCACTTTATTTAATATGTCAGGACCGGTTTCGCTCATTACGAGCATCGTCAACTGAAGTCAGTTGACGATGCTCGTAATGAGCGAAACCGGTCCTGACATATTAAATAAAGTGGAATGAAGTACAAAGGAATATTGTGTTTTTTCTAATATAATGCCTTTCCACCAAGTATTGACAGTGAACACCCTAAAAGTGGTCTTATAAATCGATGAACGCCCGTTGCACGCACGAAAAAACATGACTCATTGTCCCGTTTGTCACGTTACACCGAAGGCAAGCGTGCGAGCGAAAGCAGGGATAAGCGATAGAGAGGCACGATCGGCCTACCGTTCGGATTGTGCCGTATCTATCTCTCTTCCACTCGATTGGTCGATGCGTCTGAGTAGAAAAGAGACAGCGGCAGCACACAACTTATACACCTACAGTACCTACACGTGATCTGTTTACAACTGTTTATAAAGTGAAGTGAAATGTTAATGTGGTTTTCATTGTTTATATTACAACAACAATTGCGGCAATAAAGGTAATTAATTCTTGCATATTAAAAATCTGATTAACGTTTACTTGTAAATAAACTGTTCATCAAAGTAATAAACATATTTGAATTAATGAGTGCGAATAAAATATATCAATAAAAAATTGTAGATTTCATTTCACTCCTTCTTCGTATCCATACAAAATAATGATAATTCAATAAAAATGATTCCATTTTATTCATAAAAGAATGCAATCATTTCATCAATGTTTTCTTATGACGTTGTCACGTTAAACTATCGTCCGTAAACCGACTTTACAGACAACCAATTTTTTAATCCATTTCCGCTCCCAATGCGGAGTATATGGCCTCCTAACGGAGGTATCTTAACAGAAGTTTTTCTATGAAAACTTTTTGTTATTCAGTTGCTCGACCTCTCCTTTTTTTAAGAGACTAGTAAGGATAGAAGGGTTAGGCTAGGACAGGACTAGTAGTTAACTAATCGCTCTTGCTATGTCCTGCTATTTTAGGATTGGGAAGGTGGAAGGGAATTTTCGGACATTGCAAGTACCCATGCCTTCAAACAGAAATCGATTGAAAAAATTCTGTTCACATGAGATCAGTCACGGAAACAAACAATGTTTGACTGTTGGGCCACAGACCTGACAATTATATTATTATCTGCTCAAATGTTATTTTTACATATCGTTTCCGTAATCCATAACCTGCAACTGGTAAATGTTTCGTGAAAGGTAAATGTTCTTTGGCTTTTGTACTACACCGTTGAGGAGTTCAGGTCTGAAATCCTAGCTAACATTCATACATTGATTTTTTAAACGATTTAGAGAACTTTCAATGATTTGAGTGACTTACTTACTGAACTGAACTTCTAGTTGAGATGCTCTATTAGCAGACCATGTTCTCTACATAATTAGTGACATCATTATTATCATATTTACTGTCTCAAAAAAACATTAAATATTTTATTTATATCAATGATTCAACAATTCAAGGAAGCACTGTAATTTAGCAGTTCACATTTTTTTTTAAGGACAACCAAGATTCTCATATCAATGAGAATTGCGAACACATTTTTTTATTCAAGAACTGATGCATAACACAAATGATATATTACCGACATTTTAAAATAAAATTGATGATTTTGGCTCACCTCTCCATTCTGCAGGGAAAAAACTTTAAAGGTCCGGCTGATTTTCTTCTGTCCTTTGGTACACCTGGAACTTCCAACAGATTCAAAGTGTTTCCTTGCTCAGGAGGCGGCTTAACTTTATAAGTGGCATCGAGTAACGCAGGAGCTGAACGACTTCTATCTGGTAATCTCTTTGGCGGCTCCAACATTTCCCTAACGACCGCACAGAATTTACACTTGCTAGCTTCCGCATAATACGCTTGAGTAATTTCATACGCATAGTTCTCCAAAAAACACTGATGACATCCCACGATGGGGAAGTTAATTTCTTGATCAGTAGATTCTTCACTTTGTTCTTTTCCAGCGAGAAACTCTTTTGATCTTAAGATTCTTTGCTCTTTCTCCTTCTCTTTCTGTTTTGATTTCGCTTTCGCTTCTTCTTCAAGTTTTAATTGTCTTTTGTATTCTTCCAAACATTCCGCTTGGTCATTGTAATATTCGACTACTCTAATTCTATGAACTTTCGATTTAGGTTTCGACTCAACAATTTTTTCGGGCAATTTGTGGTCTAATTTCTTTGTTTCTTGTTTCGATTCTTTTACTTTCTTAACATTTTCGATTACGATGTTATTATTGATAATATGAATATCAGTCTTTTGAATAATGGTGGGATATTTCTCAGGTTCGACTATCAATTCGATGATTTCATTCACTTCATTGCTGTTTAAATTTTGACTCATATTATCGACTATTGTGCTAGCTAGTTTGGGAAAATTTACATCTAATTCACTAAGGTTTTTTGTATTTTCTAAAAGTGTCTCAGGTTTGATAGATTTGGAATCGTTTTGACTAATTGATTGAACGTTAGTGTTTAAGTTCGAATTGTCTTCTATTTTATGATGATCACTTGACGATTTATCTATTTCACTTGCACCAACATTGTTGTTAATAATTGTATCATCGATTCTAATTGAAAGGGAATCGTCTTCCAAACACGTATCATAACCGTCGGTCATGTCATGGTCTATAAAAAGAAGACTGTTCCCGTAATACGCATTCCTAAAAGATTTATCACCTATTTCTTCATTTGGATCTATAACTATTTCACTTGGAGTCACTATTCTAGAATCACAGTCTTTCCAACTTTCGTCACTTTTAACACTGTCTGGATTCATTACCTTCTCCGACTCTTTTGATGATTCTTCGATGTCGCCCTCTTTCCAATACTTATCAAAACTGATTCTTTCTAAGCCCGTTGGCGTAACAGCGAACACCATTTCATCAGACGTGGACAAATCTCGGCTTTGGTCTTTTGAGAGACTTTTTCTCCTGACAATATCAGCCGGGCTCTTATCACTAAAGGAAGTATTATTTTTTGAACTATTGTTAATATTTTTAGTCTCAGAACATAGTTTTGATAGATGATCGTGATCATCTTCAGTGATTGTCATATCTTCGTCGTTTCCATCCAAAGAATCGTCAGATCGTCTGATATCAGAAAGCTTTACATCATCTCCATTATATTTCATATTATCACTTATTAGGTCTCTGACATTATAAAATTCGTTTCCAGCATTATCCTTAGATATTCTTTCAAATCTGTTCTTCTCTCCGTTAATTATATTGTTCGATTTGTGGTTACTCTTAACATTTTTCAAGCCATTCACCACTGTCGGGTCATTGTTCATCTCTTCAAAGCTAAAGTCTTCGAGATTTGACATATCGTCTTCACGTAACGATGGATCTTCTGGCTCCAAACAAATTTGTACAACCTCCAAACATTCTTGGTACTCCTGAAGACATTCATGATAGGAATCGAATCCAGTGTGGTCATCAGATGCTCCTGAATTCACACATTCCTGCAATTTCAAAAATCAAGTTTAATTTCCATTAAAGTATAGTTTTGGCTTAATCTCCTAGTATCACATATGACTTTATGTACAGTTGAAATGACTTCTTTCAGAAAGATATCAATGAAATAATATTTAGTGAAGGCCTATTTTATTCACTTAAAAATATGTGTTTTGATATTTCAGGGGAAGAGTAATTTATTAAATGAAGTATAATCATGTACATTTAAAAAAATATATTTTATTAAAGGAATAAAAAGAAGTTTGTTTTAAGCACATATATTTCAACATTCTTTTACATTCAACATATATTAACAATATAACATTTCTCTTATACAGTTGAAAAGCATAAGCATAATTTGACAAATATTCAATGGATAAAACATTTATTTCTACTCCCTAATGAAAAAATCAATGTTAAATATACTTTCATCACAGGTTGTCAATAAGTGACTACCTTAAATCAAAAAAATTAAGCCAATAAATAAACCAGCTGACATACTGCAAGGTAGCTACTATCCGAATAAAGCTAGATTCAGCGAAGGAGTGCACAAAATTATGACTACTATAAGGCTCAGCGGAATAGATCTTCAAATTGGGGAATTAAATAACTGATACTATGTAAAGCTTTAAGAAAAAATGATCAAAGCAATAAATTTTGAATTCTTTAAATTTTCGCTTGACTCGGATCACATTAAAAAAGAGAAAAATACTTTACAATCGAAAACAATATTTAAATTTTAACTGTATGGCTGCCACAGACAAGAATCAAATTTTTCGTGCTCAACACGCCAGAGACAAGTTACCTTGTCAATAACTAATTAAATGAATAATTGCAAACTACAGCCGGCGTGCTAGGTACAAACGTATTTTTTTCTACTGCAGACACAAAGTTAAGACAATGGTTGGCAAACTTATTAGTCAACTGAGCCAAATATCAACTATACAAAGATTGAAATTTCTTTTGAGAGCTATATTTTTTAAACATAAACTATATAGATAGGTACATTGATATTAACATGATTAGAGTACTCCTAAGATGGCTTTTGCATAAAAAGTCCTCAATCTGATTGAGGTACGTTCGCTGAGATCGCCCCGCCCCTTCCAACTGTAAGTTTTAAGATCAAAAACTGACTTCTGCGGTATTTTGTGGAAGAACCACACTCAATGGACCAAAGAACTGCAGTTTGCCGACCTCTGTTTTAAAAGAGTGAAGTGATAGCATTTCAAAATCAATTTGGCAGTCAATACTTGATCGTTGAATTATCAAAAGGTAACTATCAAATATTTTTTGAAATTACGACAATGGTATTATATTATTGTTTAAATTGTGTGTTACCATTGTGACTAAGAGATGCGTTGAAATAAGTGCTACATTATGAAAAATGACATAAGTAAACAATATCGATAATATCCACCATTCAAGTTTGTAAGATTAATAATAATTTAAAACAGAAATTGTGTTAAACACTTTGTTAATTCCTTTGGCTGATCTAGCAAATTATGTTATGGCAGGTACAATATCTTTAATTTGAACATTGAGAGATTAAAAAACTTAATAATATTAGT
This sequence comes from Himalopsyche anomala, assembly GCA_031772345.1. Taxonomy (NCBI): domain Eukaryota; kingdom Metazoa; phylum Arthropoda; class Insecta; order Trichoptera; family Rhyacophilidae; genus Himalopsyche; species Himalopsyche anomala. The sequence goes on along the minus strand of CM062833.1, from coordinate 18,139,975 downwards.
TTTATAGCCACATCAATTAAAAATATTCAATACCCTTACTATTATAATGTAAGCAACATTTCACAACTTTATATATAATTGACATTTATTAACATCTAACGATATGTATTTTCATAATATTTTATATAAGCTATAACCCTGATGTCCTAGCATTACTCTGATATTACACATCATTGTATTATTACAAGAAAGATAGAAATATTTAGGATAATGAGATATGAAACTGACATTTTGACACTTCGTATTATTTAAGTTTCTCATAGATGGCGTAGTATGTATGTTAATAAATTTACAATATTCTTTTTTGATTATTCAAGAATCAATCGTTATGTAACGGTGTAAATTTCTTAATCAAGGATAATGCTAGGTAAAGCAAGTGAAAAAGATCCAGCTCTACATTAAGTATTCAAGTTTTTAAACAAAAGGCCATTGAAGAATACATTAATATATTTTTTATTTGATGAAGCAAAATTAAATGATTATTTTCTTTAAAGGGGTTGAAATATACATAATAATAAATAGTGTCATTTTTTGCTATAATGACTTTGAAAATAAAACTAGTTAACACATTCAGTGCTCATTAAAATACGCCAAGAAACTCTGATACCCTTTGGTAATGTTTTACACAAAAACATACTAACGCATCCTGTTTGACCTAACTGTATAAACTTTGTAGTAGTACTGGCCCGATGTGATGTGTTAGTATTGTTATTGTGACTTTTCAACGTTCTTTTGTTTAATTGTAGCATTTTTTTTTAAACGTATGTTCAAATTATCATACTGCTCTGACAAAAGTTAGTAAGTAACAGATTCATAGTTTTGAGTATACAGGAAGTGAAAAAAAAAGCTTTTAGGATCGATCTTTTATGTTTTATATATAATTGTAATATAAAAATATAGATGCATTAATGCCAATCTGACACAAATAAGAGATAAAAATTAATTGTCAGGGACAATAATAACCTGCCTTTAAATTGGCAATAATAATAATTGCTTTTAAAGAAGTTTTTTTCAGTTTTGCCTTTTACCAATATTTGTCAGAAAGGTGACAATATAAGGTGTGATTTCCGTACCATGTACGAGCTTAGCAGTCAATGTGTTAAACTAGTTCTAACTCCAACTGACAGTTTATTCTGATTTACGTGCAAGTAACAGATGGCACAACACAACTTGTATTACTGAATATATTTTATAATCATAGTGATTTGATCAATCAATCTTGCATTTCAATTAAAATTCAAATGAAGTATGTAATAGCGTAGTGAGCAGGATATCTGAGGATCTTAAGGATTTCTGAGATTTTTATATAAAAATTATTTAATAAGGTGTTCGGCATAATTTTGCATAACAGAAGAATACATGCAAAATAACTGCTGAAGCTCAATGGGTAGTCAGCTAATTTCAACATTCAAATAAAAAACAAGATTTTTCTGTAAATAAATAGTCCCGCTTTTTGTTATTTCATATATCGCTGGTAAACTACCAAAAAACATTAAATTTAAAAACCTCGATTTGAGATAATCGACTTATTCTAATATTATAAAGCTAACTAAAATGTAGCTTGGTCATATATATTTATGGGTTTCTGCCAGTTATAACTGTCAACGAAACTGACTTAATTAATATTACTTCTTTAATTATCAAAATAAATGAATTTAATATGAGTAAGCTTTTAAGGTGTTCACTGTCAATACTTGGTGGAATGGCATTATAATAAAAATGTTTTATTATTTTTATTTTTATGAGTAAGCTTGTTTTTTCAGATGATAGAGTGTGTTTAAATTTATCGATCTGCAATCATAAATAACACAAAACACCCAATGTTTGACTTAATATTTCCTGGCAGTATACCGACGATGTGATATCACACCCTTACTGAGTAGGATGTCTTATGTAATGAGATGATTTTTGGTGAAGAAATTAAGAGTAGGTTGTGTAAAATATCACATCACGAAATCACCAAAATCTTCCGAGACCGAAATTCATTAGAGTAAATCAGACAATTACGAAGCACATAATAATATAATAAGCTTAGAGGCAATACAAATCTCATGATGTCTAAGACCAAAATTATTATTTAATTTTTTTGAAGGAATAGAAACAAATATATTAACTTATATCAACATTAGGCCTGTCATATCATATTATTTTGACGTTTTTCTAATCATTTATTTTGTATCACATCTTTCATTGCATTGTAAATATTATAATATGTAACAACCAACATCCAAAAATATTTATTATCTACATAAATATGGGATGATTTCATCACTATCATATTGTAGCTTATGTAATATTGCATACATTGAATATTTATTTCTAAGACAGTTTAAGTTAAATAATGTTTACGTATATATTTTAAATACTTCTTTCCGATGGTGACGATCTCAATTTTTTACAATAAGTTATAGAATATCCCGAATATTATTAATCATTAGTCAGGATAATATAATATATTATTTGTAGTGACACCTGTGAATAATCTTTTAAGATATAATTTAAAAAAATTTGACAAAATTATCCGTTTGTAAATGTTTTTTTTCCTTATCTTTAGACTCTTTTACAGCAACTTTCTCGCAATCAACTTTCGCGCACACTGTTAAATAGATGATTTTGTGCAGCACATATTATAGAAATCTTAGTATTAAAATTCAAGCCTTATTTAAATGACATTTAAGATTTTTTTAAATAAGCTTCACAAAATTCATGAAAGCAATCGATAGATTTTCTTACATTCAAAAGTATGATGAAATGTGCTATGTTTGAAGAGAATAAACGTGAATGTTATTAGAGAAAATCCTCAAAGATATTATTTTAATTTAGGTAAGCTGCACTTCGAACCACATATCGCAACAAATTGTACTTTTACAATAAAAAAAATAGTAAAAACGACTCGTTGTAAAGACCAATCTTTGAAGCCCGTTGGCCAAATTTTCAACAGAAATAAACAAATATAAAATCAGACAATGAAAACAAGTGTGTAATAAAATATTTCGATTTAGTTCATTGTTTGTTTTTTCATATATGTTTGTTATATATTATGTTGGGCTACCCAACAATTATAGTTGGATATTGATGCTCTTATTGATCAATAACTATTGATATTGATCTTAACTTGTTGATCCATTAAAAAGAATTGTTCAATAGTGTAAATTATTTCTTAGATTGAATTATCAGAGTTTTTGAAAGGTAAATCAATTTTTGATGTACAATGTGTGACAACTTTTAAAATTTTTAGTTGTCTTTTACGTCATGACAACATAATTATTTTCGAATTTTTTTCACATAATAAGTTGGTATATTGTATATTAATTAAGGTAAGCTTTTAGTGTGAGCCATAATAATCTTATCATGGAATAACCTTATAGACTAGATAGCAATTGGAATATTTAGACATTGACAATTTTAAAAGAAGTGAGTACATATCTTTAGACACATATTCATTACAAATATCCAGGATTTGTCATAATATGATACATTGAAATTTTCCAATGCATAATAATCTTTTAAAATTTTTATTATTATATTTTTAAGTAAATGGCATTTTAATACGAAAATCAACTAACGTTTATCGCTCGTTATAATAACACATTGAATTATATAACGTCCTCTTTCATACACCTTTTGTAGACTGCAATGAGATCATGATTACATGCACAGCGAGGGCTTATCTAACAATTATTATTATGCACATTAATCAATTTTGACAGTACTAATATTTTCATATTTACTCCAATGAAGCGTGTCTGCAATTGTTTCATTGATATATCAATCGGAACTATTTGCTCGAGGAGATGTCATTCTTCAAATGGGAAAAAAACATTCCTTTGGCTACTTAGTATGTTTGTCTTTCAAATTTCCAAACAAAAAAAATGTGTATGCATTGCTATTACAATAATGGGTGTGCTGTGATATTAGTGTTTAATAATTTCTAAATGCTTAGGTATTTTAATTTTTAACAACATTTATAAATATAGCAAAATATAGCTGCCTACAAAATATGCAAGCATAATACAAAACAATGGGATAATAATCACTGTATCTTCATCTCAAAGTTTAGTTTTTGCTGCAATGAAATTACCGTCTTCGCTTTCTGGGAGTGGGACATTGAGGACTAAGACGTCTCATTTCATAAGTACATAATTTAATCTTCATTGCTTCAATGCAAATTAGCAAATGAACGTGTAATGTATGAATAAAAAGTTTATCTTGTCATATTTTTCATGGAATTATGTAAGAGAAAAATTGGATTCTATATGTACTGATTATTGTATTTACCACCACTCACTGTAGCATAGAACTCCTCTCATATGAGGCATTCTGCAGTATAGTATCTTTAGCACTTTTTGCCAGTATGCATGAAATGAAAACTATCTTAACTTATCAATGCATTCATAAAATTTATTATCATGTGCTTCTGAGAGTGTCTGCATTTACAACTCTCATTGATGTAAATAAGCAGCTTCTTGCCAACATGAATTCTTAAATGTTCTAAGCCTTTCTAAAAGACGGCATAGTTATTTTTTGAAAGATTTATCCATGTGCTTTGGCTGTATGCAATGAATATACATTTTGCAAAGCAATTTCTGTGTAATACAAATAGCAATATAAGTGAATAAAAAATTCAAGACAAATCTCTAAATGACTCGTTAAACTTTTCAATAACAACAAATCTTTTTGGTAGGTTGTCATCTTTTCTTCCTGAGTCATCATACAGTTTTCTGATGTCATTCTGAAATCTCAGAAGAAGTTTATAAGTTTGTAGAAGGGCTTCATAATGCTGAAACAAAAATAGTCATTACTATTGTTAGATTTTTTAAATAATTTTATGTATTGTAATAATAAAATATATTAGTAATTCTATATTCTATTCTAGGCATGCTTTTGTTTTGTAATGATTGTTTTGTTTGAAATACATATTGTTTATTGATTGTAATATATAGCCATTTCTCGGTGTGATAAAAAGAACCCTTAAAACCACCTACTGGTCAACAGATGGCCAACAAAACTAGGAGGACAAATATTGATTGAATATTTATAGGTTTTTGTAAATTGGTGTGATTTCAAAAATAAAGTAACATCAGTATAATTACAATGTTTGTAAAAGATAGTTCTTGTTTGTGCAGAAAAATATATTATTTAATGCTCTCAAAAACATTTCTTAGTCTTGTCAATTTGTTATTGTTAGGTTATGTGGTTGATATTCGATATGTTTTTATTTAGAAGTAGAATAATTTGTCATTATTTAGCAAATATTGTTGTGACCGTGAATAATACTTATTTTGAGATGTATATCTAGTGACGCAACTTAAATGTTGTTTATTTTCTTCGAGTAAAAGAAAAAGATATATTGCAGATAGATAATTAAAATTTGTTTTATAAATGAACAATTTATTTCCGATCATGCAGTTTTTAAAATATAATTGTTACATGTTTAATCTAAATAATATTAATTCATCATTTGAATTATCAAAGTTGTGATAATAATGGTTTTTCGAGGAAAAACATAGTAATTATTTGTAATTAAAAGTAACATAACTTGCGCAATTGAAATGGTAATAAATTAGAATATTTTTTTTTAGAAAATTATATTTTTTTAAATTGTAAAATATCTCTAACAGATTAGCATTATTTAAGGCCATTTTTGAAGAAAGATTCAGAATAAAGGTCTATCATGCATAATAAAAACAAACATTCTACCTATTGTACACTAAAGGGAATAAATACATTTTTAAATAACTCAAAATAAATGGAAACAATGAAATTAGATTGTAATTTTACTAAATTCCAATAAAATTATACAAAATAAGAATGTCTATTAAAGTTGTGGTACTTAAAAAAATTGGGGTTTTCATGCAACAAACTGAACTTCTTGATTTGTTTTGATTGTGTTTCATAATTTATTTATTCCCTTTTAGTTTGGTATTTGAAATACTTGCAATTTTTCAAGTACCAGTTTGATGAATAGTCATCATTAATTATTTCTAAACAGAAAAATCTACAGAAATGTAAAAAAAAGTAAAAAAATCATTTGAAACTTACTGTTTATTTGAAACAAAATCATCGCCTTGAGTGTACAATACGTCTGATGACATCATAGGTAACTTCCGAAAACGTTATTAAACGAAGGGTTTTGAATAACCGAAAGAAACCGAAAGTACCCAAATAAAGAAATAAATAATTTATTACAAAAAGATAAATTGCGATCATAACGGCATCTGTTCCTTACGAATAAAAGTTATTTTGCTTATAAATATCATTCATAGGTGTCAGTAAAATAAAATTCAATTGTAAAACAAGAGAATTATTGGTGAATTGTTATAAGTTCATGAAAGATAATAATATTATGTGGAAAGGGTTGACAAAATTGAATTATGAGAGCATCAGGAGATTATCTGACTCAATTTTAATTTTTTTGTAAAATTATTTTGCATTTTACGTTACAATATTTAAGTTTATATGGCTTACAGTAATACTTGAATATTGTTTTGATTTGAAAAAAAATAAAAAAAAAAAAAGAAAATGATTCATTACGATCTTATCAATATTATCAGGTATTTTCAAATATGCCTGAAGTTTCTAGAATATTGGGTAGATATTGTGAATGTGATTGAAATTACGTGTTGATTGGTATTGGTAATTTTGGATATTGCCTTTGTGTAAAGTATAAAATACTATTCATTGATGTTGATACTTAATTATGAATATTCATTTACCTGACTACTTAAGCTGTCATTTCGTTTACACTTGTCACCGCTTCCTAAGGAACTGGATGGCAGTGGTTTAGCTACTCCAATTCTGACGACTCCTATTAATTAAAATAAAAATTGCATGATTCATAATTGAAGTGCTTAAAAAAGTTTCGGTAAATATGCTTTTTCCATTATTTATCAGTTTTCTCTGCGAAAAATACTGAATTTCGTTGAAAACGACTGGATTATTTAGACATTTTTATTGCAGATTTGATTAAAGCAATAAATCACAATTTTTACAAAGTATATTACAAATTATGCGAAATAAGCTATATTTAACTTATACTTTATCTTTTTCTATGGCTTGTTATTTTTGTTGAGATTAATAGAGAACCTAATATGAATAACCTTACATAACTTAATATTATTAATAGTAGGCTTAAAAAGAATTCATGTTTAGTGAAAAAATATTTCACTAATTTTCCTGCTGCTGGTCGCACAAAACATTTGTCTTAAACATGAAGAATCTAGATAAAAGAATGAAGCCATTAAACATTTGAACAGGTCTGTGGAGTTGTTAAGAATTAAGATTCCGACCATAGCTTAAAACATAACTTTAATTACTTTTTTAGGCTTAGTAGCATGCAGTGGCGCTACTTTTGACTCTAGCAATTTGAATGCACATTATTTTTACAACGACCCGAAGTTATTATTATTTTTTTTCGAGCACGATTCCAGTAAAAACAGTCCGACTCCATAGTCCTGTATTTGACACACGATGGCGACTTTATTATACTAAAATACATTTCATATTTCGCATAATTTATTACAATATGTGACTTATTGCAAAAATCGAATCAGCAATCAAAGTTTATTAATAGTAACATGATTTTTAACAGCGTAAATTAATATTAATAAATTGAATGTGTTTTTTAATATTTTCAAATTTATGCAGAAGAGACTGGAGGACATTTGATCCCTTTACTTGATTTTGAGTAGCATTTTCCATACATAACTAGGATACTACATATTGACCTTTGAAAATGTGACTTGTGCTTGAGCATTTTTCTTGAAAGCACATTAACTCAACCGCTAAATCAAAAAACAAAAAAATGTGTTTTTGGAGATGACCAAAAGAATGGCATCAGTAATCAAAGTGAAAATCTGTTGTATCTCCACTAAACAAACCTTTTGGTGCAGCCTTCAAGGCTTGGACAGCTTGTGCGAGTGATGCTGAAGCTAATTCTGTCCCGTTAACTGACAGAAGTCTGTCTCCGGGTCGTAAACGACCACCTCGGGCTGCAGCTCCTCCCGAAACAACAGACCGAACAACTATCACCGTACCACGTGGTTCAACAGGATCCTGAAATATTTTTCAGAGTATTTGTTATCACATATTTATATTTAAAATTGATGACATCTTTCAGTGTTATATTTTTTTTTGCACTCACATAATTTGTTTGGTATAATATTTAGTTATAGAGAAATATTTCAAAGATGATTATAGTAGATCCTCGATGCTGCTATGCACGTGTTTAAGTTTACCAATATAATACAACCAATAGATCAGGGTGTAATTGAAACATTCAAACGCTTATATTGAAAACAGATGATTCGACAAGTATTGCTAACAGACAAAACAAGCGGAGAGACCGTTATCAGCTTCGACAAAAATAAATGATTATAATGTAGTCTTTGAACATGACAGCAGAGAGGAATTCTATAGATGTGTCAACAAAAAAACATAGTTTTAAGCAAAAAACAGTGATAATCGAATTTCTTAAAAAAAATGTGTATGCTACATGTCTTCCCTTGTCAATTATAATTGACATAAATTTAGATTATCCAGACTACCTTCATCCCCAATAAGTCTGGTTGGTCAAAAACCAATTATTGTTATGGAGACAAACTATTTCTTGAGACATACTGACACAGCTATTTATTCACATATTTTAAAGATGAATTCTAGGATTATAAGATTCCCTTGATTCCGTTAATCTTTAATTAATAGAGTCCAACTAAACTTAATACAAAAATACAACATGCGATATTTAAAAATATATAAATTGTCTACCTGGTAATCTAAGATGGAGAATCCAAGACCCCTGTCGCCTTTCACAAGTTCGATGTATTCTGGATGATCACTCCACATTGCCAAACCACTCATTGGTTCCAAGGATCTTGATCTACTCTTCAATGAAGGATTAGCTGAAAATGCAAATGAAGCATTTTTTTAGAAATATATTGCAGTAAAGTAGGCAATGGAAATTAATAAGTAAAAACTAGTGGAAACTTGAGAATATTTTTTTAACTTTTCCGGTTCTAAGCTCAAGAAATGCGACCCCAATACCCACATTTTCTTAAATATCTATTTTCATATGGGTGATACAATGTTTATAATTAAGGTATTCTTATATCATAGTTTTTTGGACCTTTTGTAGTTTATATAAATACGATAAGATGAGAGATAAGCGCCCGCTTATCAGCGATCGTTCGTAAGATAATAGGCTGAACGCCGCTAAGCAAAGCGAGCCAGTAGCACATTGATATTTGCACTGAAACGACGTATATTTTACGCGCAACTTAAAATATGATTATTTATTAAAAAAACCACGGATTTTTATAAAAAAATGTATGAGGAATGATGCAGAGAGATATTTTAAAGCCCTAAGACTATTTATTTTTTTGAAATTCATAAGAATAAAGCCAATAATGAGGAAACCACTGGGGTCCTTAAAAGACCCCCATCGGCCGAGAAGTATTTTTCTAGTCTCCGAGCCGCGAGAGTTAATAAGACATGTTTATATAAAACAACATCATTTTGATGATATCTGTTACTATATTTTCACTTGTGAGTATATAACAGGATCTGTAGACAAATGGTAAAAGTTGTTGTCTTTGGTTTCAGTGGTCATAGGGTCCGGCTACTAGTACGGTCAGTTTCATATATTGAGTTTTCAATCGTTTTATGGATTCACAATGGAAGGACAAAATTCCAATCAAAATTTCAGGACGTAGTAAGAGTGACTAGCTAACTATTAGTATTTTACTAACTCTTTCCTCTCCAAAGAGCAAAATTAAGCAACTGACTTACAACTAATTTTCATAAAAACAATACGATAGATATCAATACGATAAAAATATTAAAAAAGTGGAATTATATATTTTTTTTACCGATGTTTGTTGGTGTAACTGTGGCATTTGTGCTGCATAATGATGCTATTGAACTCTCTGATTTAGCTTTGATCATCCTCTCTGGAGGTGGAAGAAGGTTTTGAAGACTTCCTCCAAGAATGTTCTGGAAAAACAAAATAAATAGTTGTAATTATTATTCGTCACTATTCATATTTAAATATTCAAGGTTAGGTTAATCAATATTCAATCAAAATTATTTAAGGTTATAAGAGTAGTTCGTGATAATGTGTTAATTAGTAATTGAATTACAAAAAGTCATAGACCATATTGGTAGGTATATAGAATGAATATAAATACTAAAATTTGCTAACTTACAATATTTTATGCCAGATATATTATATGTAGCGAAACATCTCTATTCTACTGTTATATCGACCTTATCTTTCATATCAAGGGCTTAAAGGCCTTAAAGTCAAACAACACTATCTACAAAAACCTAACTTTTCAGGTAAGCCAAAAAACGCTTTTTATTAATTTGTAAGCAGATGTTAATTTAAAACCTAATGTTCATATATTTATTGTGTACAGTACGTTTATATTGATTATGGTGATGTTACAACTTTTATTTATGATCTTAAAAAACATTTTTACTGACAACTTTATGAAGTTAACGATAAGCTTCACTGGTTATTTAAGAAGAAACTAGAAAAGATTGACCTAACGTTATTTGGCCGAGAATTAAAAATAACATAATAAAAAAAAAACGAAAAACCCTTTTTTTTAGGTAACAATGTTTGACTTTAATCCCTTGATAAACAAATCTCAAAAGGCTAGAGCAGGCGTGGGGAACCTGCGGCCTTTTGGCTACTCTTTGGTGTGGCCTTCTGACTAATTTTGTAATTCTGAAAATTTTTGTAAATTCGGTAATTCCTGACATGTTCTGACCGTAAATTCCTGTTTCCAGCCAAAGATGTAAACGATGTTTACGGCGGCCTTATGTCGAATCAGAAAAATGAAGGCGGCCTTTAGATAAGAAAAGGTTCCCCACCCCTAAGCTAGAGTTTACAATTGAAAAAAACACAATTTTTCTATTTTGGAAAAAGTGATTAAGAAAATAATCATTAGTCTGTCCATGCTAGAATGTCTATTGTTAGAAATCCTTTCATTGAGGTACATTATTAGTTTTTATTGCAAGTGAAAATTGTAAAAAAAACCTTTTTATGAAACCAAAAGAAATTTAGGAAACTTTAGTGAAATTTACTAATTTGGCACATCTTATTAAAACAAATGGCATTCAACAAAGTTCTCGAAGGAATTCCATTAGGAAAGACACCTGTGAGAATGTCATGGATGCGATTGGAAGATAACGTGGTGATAGATGTCAGATACTCGAACGAAAAAATAGCAGGCTGGTTGAAGGAAAACAGTGGAGGAGACTAAGAAACAACTTCATCTGTATCATGTTAATCATCAGACGCGTGTTAGATTATTTACAATGTTGTTTTTGGAGTTGTTACATTAAAATGTTAAAAATGGTTTTGGGCTTTAAGGGATTTTATTATAAATCAGTTGTAATAAACATAATTCACAATGAATTACAAAACTCTGTATATTTTATATATTTACAATAAGTAAAAAGGGTATAAATTATTAAAAAAGCAAAGAATGTTTCATTTTTCTATTTTGCTCTTTTATTATCTTGCTTTTTATTTTTATGTCTTTTTACCTGAAAATCTTAAGGTAATTTTAACAAAAAAATAAATGATCCCCGTTTTTATTTATTTCAATTGTTAAATTTGTTAATTAAAGGTTGTTTCTAAGGCAATATTCATAAATAAACATCTTCGAGATGAATCATTTTTAAGAGAAACATAAAACATCAAAGCTTTATTTTTTAAAGACGAAAAGCTCTCAAGAACAATAGATTTTTCTCATAAAAGCTAGTGGAGGCTTTTGCGCTCATGTGGAGGCAGTATTTACAGGTACAAGTTTTCTTTTATGAATAAAATCCCAGTTTGGGAAAACAATTGTTGTTTTTCTTTTACATACTTAAAAAAAAGAGTTCTTTTAAGTACACAACAGTTTTTTGTAAGAATATTAGAAAAATAATTAAACGATGAAAAAAATCTCGTTACGAAAATATAAAATGTTTAATATTTAATATTTTAAAAAGTATTTTACGTATTGACGAAATTGAATCAATAATGGGAAGGCTCGTGATTATTTCAAACGAACATAAGAAAGCCAAAAAAAGACAACTTTACAGAGAGCAACAAAAAGAACGAGATGAAAGGATGAAATCAAGTGAATTAATACTAGGCTTACAAGCGTCCAATTTTGTGATCCCGAAATCTTGAGATTGTGACAGTACTAATTCTGGGATTTCAGGATTGAAAATAAGAAATATGAAATTCTCGATAATTTTAGAAATCCGCGTGAGACCTAAAATAAGGTCCGATTTTTTTGTCATTTTGGGAAATCCGCAAACTTCTGGGTTTTAGAAATTAGACAGTGACAAAATTTTTAGAAATACCCGAAAGGTTCAACATTTTTTAATTTTTTGAATTTCGCAAATTCAAATGCAATTTTACAAATATAACTGTCATTTTTTAATTTATTATAATATAAATGTGTGTAGTGAAATGTCACGCACTCTGGCTGCGAAAGCTGCCTTGTGCTGTGCTGTGTCAATCAGAGGTCGTCGCGCAGGTGCCCTTGCGCATACTAAGCACACTTCCGCCGGAAGTTGCTTCAGCGCGCGAACAACTTCCAGATGGTGTAGCCCCAGAAGTCTTCTACCGTTCACCTGAAAAAGAAATATTAAGCTGTTAAATAATTGCCGTAAACATATTTTTGGAAATAAATTAATTAGTAACAACACTAAATAGTTTCAATAAAGAGTATCAGAGGATAATGCCGCGTAATTTAGTAAAAACTTCAGTTCCCCATGAATAATTGAGGCGTAAATTATCAAACATTACGAATGAGCCTTTATAGCTACAAAAAATCCAGACATCATAGCCAACATATTAAACATTGCTCGTTTACATTCCGTACAAAATACAGAATAATCTTCGAATTCTGCGATCTGATTGGCTCTCAATGACATGGCCAGTATGATAACAAGATTCCTTTGACTTGGCCACTTTCGATTGTAAAATCATTTTTTTAAATTTATTTATATATACTTGTAGTATGATTTTGAAACTGAAACAAATATTGAATTGTAGGCATTAAAATTCTTTACTAAAAAAGTGTACATCGGCAAAAGCATCACTTGGCCGTGTTTGATACTGGACGTCTCGATTATTGATCACATTAGCAATTTTCATTATTTGTAGCGCTATGAATCAAAACTCACATTTTAAATTGTTGTCATTTTTTAATTAAATATGCCAAATGAATGTAAATGCATCAATAGTTTATGTAATAAAAAATACACTGAGCCAATGCCAAAAATTACCATTGGTGTCAAGCTCACATTTTAAAATTAATAAAATTAACCAATCGGCAATTTGTATTGTTCATAGATTACTAGTATGTTTTTCGTTTTAAAAAAGTTTTACTTTTCACTCTGCATACATACATATCTATAGAAATAATTATTACATTTTCAAAACTACAAAAAATAGTGCTCATAACTTGATTTTCGTAAAATGTGAATTATAATTCTAAGCTACTTATTTATTCATAACATAAAGGTTAAAATAAATGTTTCCGACCATAGAGAAGTTTATTGTTTTTGGTATCGATATTACAAAACATTCAATTTGAATTTGGAAAGTTTAGGAAAACAAAAGTACAATCTGACAAGTTTTGACGTTTTCAAAGTTCATGACTGAATTTAAAATTAAATGAATTTAGTGACAAGTTCACGGTTCATTTAAATATCTAAATAGTTTCATTGAAACAATAACTTATTTATTATAAAATTCAGTAAATTGCTGGCGAAATATTTATTCTTAAATAGTGGTAACTTCATACCTCGAGAAGTTCATCTCCAGCCTTTAATGCTCCACTTCTTCCCACGGGTCCGTCCTGAAGCAGTGATCTGATATAGTGATGAGGCCTGACTTCCCTACCTCCTTGAACTTCCACTGTACCTTCGAGAGATATTCCAAGTCCACCTCCAGGTTCTTTCATCATTCTGCCGACCTGTAAAAATATAATTAATTATTCATTTATTATCTACCAATCGTTTCGGGATAAACTTCAAAAAACATTAATGCTGAGATTAAGGCATCGCATATTTTAATCAAACTGTTCACAATGAATATTGAAATATTATAAACCTGCTAAGATTTTTTTATATGTAGTATTGAATATATTTGACAGGTTTTAGAATTGATTAACTAGTTAAAGTATTTATAAATATCACCCGTTTATGATTATAATATATTTTTAATGGCGATATTTTATATGATGATAATGTTGAGTCGGGTCCGTAGTGTAATTCTCAAGGTCGTTGGCTTCTATGACGGAATCCATGCGTTCGAATCCCAGTAGGAACAGGACTTTTTCAATCGATTTATAGATTTCTGTTCGAAGGCATGGATGTTTGTGATTGTTTAAAAATTCCCTCCCACCCTTTCAATCCTAAATAAATATTTTCGTTACACGAAAATTTGTTTCGATTATTAAATTGTTCCACATGCTTTTTAATAATAAGCCGTATTCATTAACCTTGCTATGTTCTGTCTGATGATGCTTATTAATGGGGCAAAACGCTAGTCAAAATTTGTAGCACAAGTTGAGTCATAAAGTTTTTGGGTTTTTTTTTATATTAAAAACTACTTATTCCTTACACATATTTTTCTATCCTTAATCACTTTAAAATATAAGAGTTAAACGACTAATTAACAAACAATTCTCGTATAACGGCTCAATTGTCATTATGGTCCACATCGGAAGCGGATATATGTACTATAAATTGTAACTATTTACAATCGTATTTGTATATAATATTTTTTAATGAAAAAAATTTGGAACACGCATCATTTTCCGTAAAATTGGCGATTAATGTACTATCGTCTTATCTATCATATGAAGGTATTATTTGCAAGCCCGACTCATACCAAAATTGGTGAAACCTTGAACCATGATTGTAATTTAGTAAATACAAATACATTTTTAAAGTATTTTCAGAAGGTCATCTCACTAGCTTGATAACATAGAAACTAGCATTCCAAAGTAATTTAAAACTATAAGTACTTTTAAAATGTATATTACTTTATAAAGTGAAATTCAAGTTTTATTTTTCAACCATTTCGGAATGAGCCGGGTTTGCAAGTAATACCCCCATATAAGACTGGAACAAAACGAAGACACCAACACCCAGACAGATTTCATGAGTTTTGCGCTTCAAAGTCAAAGCGGGAAACTTGGAAGCAAATACACATTTTAATATTTAATATTTATCGGTTCTGAAAAGTTTGAACCGAGCCAGCAACACTCTGAAATATCGATAAGTTCAATCGGAAAGCACTTTGAAACTTCCACTCTGTTTTCGCAAGGACGTCGCGCGTATTTTAAATATCGACTTGCTGGGAGTAAAGTAAAAGCCTCAATCATTATTATTTCACGAGAGTGAAGGCTTCGCGGGTGATGTTTTTGTAAGCAGTGACGGATTTACCTGTTGGCGTAATCGATGGGCTCCGGGCGTCACGTTTCAAGGGGCAAATCGGTTTAGGTAACGTAAAGCAATATAAGCCACAATTTGACCATATTTTAAAGAAAAGAGATTACGAGAAGGGTCGGAGTAATCGTGGAGAATTCAAATTAACTTCAAAAATTATCCAAGACAGTGGACGTAAATAAAAAGAAGCGAATGTCTCATCATTGAGAAGGAATTGAGGCAATGAATTGAAACAATTTGCATACCCTTATACAGACGAACGTTACAAAGATCTAGATACGAATCAAAAGTAATGTTCTCTAAAAATTACTCACAAATTATTTGATTCTTTCACTTTGTTGCGTTTTAAAATTTGAACAATGTTAACACGGCTTAAAATAATAAAACAAAATTCTTTCCAGATTTTCCAGCATTTTTTTCTCTTTTAAAGTGTGATAGTATACGTAATTAAAATATACGAAAAACTCTAAATAAAAATTCCATTCTCCATTCAAAGTACCACTTAAGAGTTTTGTACTTTAAATAAATCGTATTTATTCTATGAAATGCTTTAATGAACAAATTTAATCCTTACTAATTTCTTAAATATTTATTATTGGTAACATTAACAAGAAAATTGTCAATATATATATCATATATAGTCAAGTACGTGCATAAACAAAAACTAACTATATTTTTTAAAAGAAATTATCTTTATATGAATATTTTAACGTGCCATTTTCTTTAAGCAAACAAATATCAAATCGCAGTATGTCTGTCGATTTTTCGAAGGGTTTTTTTACAATAGTAGTTTCTCGTTGTCTACTGTCATTGTAAACCTTCTTGGTGACACATCTCTTCATGCATTTATTTAGTTTTTATCCTAGTTGAAATCATTTATCTTAAGTCTCAGAATTGATGATGTTACTATAGATTACTAGCGATATTTATCGATCTTCTGATGAATAACAGAAATGTTATCCGTAAAAAGTCACTTTGAGTTAAGCTATACAATACGTTTTTAGTAAGAGAGAATCTGTATATGTCATAGTAAACTTATAATCAAAGCACCTTGCCCTGTAATTTGATGAAAATGCCTAACAAAGTAAAGGTATTGCTTTTACTCAAGTCTCACAATTCGATGAAAATGTGAAGTCATATTCATGGAATTCTAATAAATACGAGAGATTGCAATATTTATTTTTTTGTGAGCGCATTTTTCTGAATGTGGATTTTGAGCGCGCTTTTTTCATGAGCGCTTTAGACACCTAGCCACATAACCAATATACGTCGATTGTATCTTTTCTCCCCTTTGCGCCCTGTAAAAAAGGAAACAGCTCCAACTTTTGTAATTTATAACTTAGGAATAAGAATCAATTTTTAGTTTGACGGTAAACCTTGCCGTCTGTTTGGCCAGTTACGGAGGTCACGGGTTTGAATCCAAGTAAGGACAGTTTCTATAATTTGATTTATGTATTTTTGTCCGTAGGCATGAATGTATGTAATGTCTTAAATTCCCTTCCACTCTTCCTATCTTCAAAACGAACGTAGCGAGAGCGATTAGCTAACCAATAGTTCTGTCTAGTCTTATCCTTTTACCTCTACTATCTTTGAAATAGAAAGGTTGAGCAACTGAGTAACAAGTTGTTCTTATATAAACACTTCTGCTGAGATAAACTTTATTAGGAGTTCATATGCTCCACATTGGGAACGGACATGGTGGAATAAAAAACCTTGCCATTTTCTGTCTGACGATGCTTCTTAAAGAGGCAAAAAAACACGTGTCGAAATTTGTAAAACGACAATCCAAGTGAAAAAGTTATCAAATATAATTTTATATTACTGATATACTCAATCGCTTCATTTTATTTTAATCAAAAAGGTTTGAAGAAAATTTGGTTATCATTAAATATTATTTTACACCGTAAGAAAAAATATTCTTCTTCTTCTTTGGCTATGTTCGCTCCCAATGTGGAGCATATGGCCGCCACGCGGCACCTCCATGTTTCCCTGTCTCCCGCCAATTGCTTTGCTTCCTCCCATGACATGCCAGCATCCCTCAGTTCCGCCGAGTACATCCTATGGATAGTACCCGACGGACGTCCGGGACGCCGGAATCCCACCGGTCGAAAGAAAAGACAGGCAGGATTGAGGCTTTCCGGAGGCATCCGCAGCACGTGACCCAGCCAGTTCCAACGTCTCTCCATAATCATTGACGTGACAGGACGCTGTCTTGTACGCTCCCTTATCTCTGAATTCCTTACAAAATCAAACCAAATACTCATCAAATAATTGGAGAGTCTTTTTTAACATATTTATATTCGGTAAGCGCAAAGGCTGGCTGATATTTACAGCTTATCTCTCTCTGCGTCCTATAATAGATTTTGTTTTCATGGGAAGCTGAAACGATCGCAGATAAAAGTGTATCAATCGGTTGAAGAATCAATGGGTATCTTGAGTACGAATCAAAAGTACGGACATGAAGTCTCTTCGCTTCGTTCTTAATGATTTGTTTATACGCGCAACGATAACAAATCACCGTTCAATTTTAATTATATTCTCTGTGAGTGTTTTGTTTTTTTTAAATCGGTTTGCTATTGACGAAGCTGTGTGAGAAGGGAATCTAGAGATTTGCGAGATTTTTTACGGTGTTTTTACAATTAGTTTACTATTATACAAAAACTAGAATATTCGTTAATTCGCAAGTGACGTTAATGTCTTTGAATACATCTATTGAGATATTAGATCATTTTTGGTGAAACGGATAGTTCGTGTTATGTAACGCTGATTGACAGTACTTCTCGAGAACTCATTCCTAATTCGGGTCATGTATTTAGTAACAAAAATGTAATGTTTCTGTCAAATATAAACATAATCGAATCAATCCATTTATTGGCTGTTTTTGTGAAATAAACGTATTCAGGCGGGACCAGTTATTTGCCTCAATTCCCATTGGGCGAATGGTGTGGCACGTGGCGGCCCTTAATCCATCACTGTCCAAACCATCCTCCGTCACAATTCGCCCAAAATAGACGCCGCCTAATGAAAACATCAATAGTTGAGTACGAATCCTTACGGTCACATTGTAATGCGACATTAGGGCCACCATAACAAAGAAATCTTAATCATTAAAATTGAAATGTTTTTGTTTTCTTACACGTCTTCAAGATGTGGTTTGTGATCTCGAAGACGACGTTCGGAATTAAAATGTTCATGCACTTTGTTTGTATGAGTCTTCAAACTTTCCAGTACACATGTTTTTCTCATAATCTTAAGACTGAAAGACATTTTTTTATATTTGTCCCTATAGAGTGCTAAAGAAAATTACTTGAAATTAATTCGTGGATTTATTAGATAAAATCTTGATGTTTTTCTTTGTCAGCTTGAAAATTTACCATTTTTATTTATTTTTTTTGTGCTCTTTTGCTCTGCAACAAAGTGAAACATATACAGCTCAGATTAGGGCATTCAATCCCAAACCCAATTTGTGATTCCATGAATCCCTAATTCACAATCTTTCAAATTAATCATTTGTCATGTTTTCGTTTTTTCGTTTTTTACAGAATTTTTCATGTTGCCAAATTGTAATACAAAAAAATAACTGACATTAAAACTAACAACCAAGGAGACATTTTTTTTTTTAAACAGTTGCATGAGATGAATTTGAGCAGAAGAAATATCAAAAATACCCGTGTCTAAGATCTTAAATCAAAATTGAAAAATTCTTATCCCGGCCAAAAAAATAAATGATTGCAACTGAATTCTGTATAAAATTACAGGGTTACAGGATCTCGACATTCATCAGGGTCCCAGCATCTGATGTCCTAAGATTGATTAGTCAAAATCTCAGTTTATCAAGATAACTGATGTTTTGGGTTTATAATAGACATCATTTGCCACTTATATTAATTAGTCTTTGATGATTTTTTAATTGTATGTTATAGGTGTTAAAGCATTTTAATTTTGTGTAATTATAATGTAATTTGTAAATCCTTTTCATTGTTAATAGTTGCTAACACCGTTTATTTCAATTTAAATTTGTATAAATAGCACTGTTTACATATTCTCATCAGTTGATAATGCTCGCGATGAGCGAAACCGGTCCTGATCCAATAAATTTTATGTGGAAAAAGTACTATTTTTTTTTATTATTTTAATTTTATAACTGATGTTGTTATATGAAAGAATGAACCGTAAACGTACTGGCAGAGTTTCTTAAGTAGTACATTTGATAGATCTGAGTAAACAGTAGATTATCAGTAGATTATAGGGATTATGTGTCGAGACGTCCCGGGACAAAAGTCCCGGGACTTTTGGGCATTTTTGCTGTCGTAAGTCCCGGGACTATGTTGTTAAATGTCCCGGGACTTGAGACAGCCAAATTTTACATTTTAATTTTGAAAAAACCATTCTAACAAAATAAAATTGGATGCAAGCAATCGCTAATGTGACCTAAAAAGTTAATTTTGATTTAAAATAAATTTACATTGGTGTCTATCCTCGAGATTAGTTTTGAAAAAAATGAATTATATTCAGGCTAAGGATTAAAGGCCGGGGTTTTAACAAAATTAAGTATGCATATATAAAAGGGACCTTATGAAAGAAACAGCTGTTTAGATTTATAATTGTAGAAGTTTCAAATAACATCTATTTATATATTGTAATACGAAACAACCATTTTCGATGGGTAGAGACATGCAGAAATACAAAAACACTTGTTCGCTTAAGCTTGGGATTCACAGAATTCCAAGAAATAATGAAGCCGACAGTTATTTCTCGAAAATTATGTTATAAATCAAGGCGGATTATAAATGTTTTATTATCAACAGTTCAGCTGGGACTAATTGTTTTTCGAAAAGAATAAAAGAAAGATCAATGTTTTGGAAAAATAATGTTGCAACAACGTTTATTACAAAAATAAGAAATCGGCTGTCTGATTCGTCATTAAATTCATTATTATTTTTAATATCATATTTTGATAAGCAAAAATAAAATATTAACTTTTGTGTTAATAATACATACTGTGTATGATTTGAGGTTCTGATTTTATTATTCAATTAATTTAATATTTTCATTTCAATGTGTTCAAAAAATGTATTTATTTAAATAACGCATACTTTCGGCGGCCTTTTAAAGTACGTACGAAAAAAAATATACGTTTAACTGCGTAAAAAACGCTCAAAAAAAAAAGTTTAAATGAAACAAAATATTAAAAAACGTTTAGGAGAAAGATATCTCCTTTTATGTTATTAGAAATTTATTTAAATCAATTTATATTCGTATAAAAAATATAACTGTAGCAAAAACAAATTACAAAATATTATAATTAAATGCTCATAACTGATTTTGTTTTATTTACAAATGTTTTTCACTATTTTTCAGCTGTATTGTGATTTGTGAAGTAACGGTCATAATTTTACCCAATTCATTGTTATTTTTTCAATACATGTATCGTTATCATCCCTTTTTAGTACATACATACAAATATTTAATTTTAATAAATTTATAATTTTATTGAAGGGGAAATAAAAGTCCCAAGTCCCGGGAAGTCCCGGGACTTTGACTTTATCACGTCTCGAGTCCCGGGACTTTGAAAAACCCGAGACTTCAGAATCCCTAGTAGATTATCAAACAAAAAGTAGATTATCTAAGGAAAACAATTCATTTTACAATTTGGATTTTGCGTTGTTATAAAAATGGAATAACGTTGTTATTATATAATATAATATCAAATTGGAATCGTTCAAATTATGTACACTCCCACAGATTTTGTCACTAACGACCCGGGTTTCGCCTTTCGGCATCTTCAGGCGTTTAAGTGCACGGATGAACTTGAACTCACTCATTTGACTTGAACTAAATCATTTGATTTAATTTAAGATTTACGGTTAATAATAATTAATGTGTTGTAAGAAAAAAATTCACTTGCATAATAAATTGCCAGCCCTATTTTCAAACAAATTTATCGCCTTTTTCCTATAGCTACTATACAATAGAAGATCCTTTCCGTAGCTTTACAGTACAATCCTTTTAAGAGAAAAAGGTTTTTTCTGTTTCGCCCGTAATCAAATGTTTTTTTTACGCAGGTTAACAATGTAATGTCTTTAAAGAAAGTAAATAGGAATATAAAAGAAAATGGTATTTTCTTCATATTATATGCACAATAACAGACGATTCTAAGAAGGTCGCTGTTTTCTTTTATTTTCATTTTTATCTGTTTCGTAAACTCGAAAAGGTAGCATGAAGAATAATTGGAATGGGAAATATACTTAAACTTTTATTAAATCATGTCTAATATCAATGTAATTGATAAAAGTTGAACTTATATTTTCAGTAAAGAAACGAACCAAAGTACATTAGGAGGATTGATTGTTTGATTTTCAAAATCAGTTGACTGCGTTGAGGACGGTTAAGAAAAGGTTGGATGGTGTGGACCTGTAGCATGAAACCTTTTAAAAGCCTGTGACGAGATTGGCGCAGCATCAAAATTTAACTGGATTAAACTTATTAAAGATATGTATATATTTTTTTTTAATTTGAAAAAAAATGACATTACAGCTCACGCCAATTCGTCAAATGTTTTGAAGTTGAAAGATTATACGAGATATACTCGATGAGAATTTTTGAAAGTCACATGAGATTAACTCAAGTAGAATTAACTTCACAAACACCCATATTGACTGAAGTTGCTTGATGGGTCTTTAATATGACATTTATACAAAATTCATTAAAGGGAACTCTTCAGCGCTCGTAAGCTTTGGGCTGTCAACGACTCGCTAAAGCACCTGAAAAGGCGGTACAAAATATGAATCGATGGAAAGTTATTCCAAAAGAAGTTAAATCTTAGTTTGAAATATAACTCCAAAGAGATGAAAATGAAGACATTCATAAATAAAAAGATATACTGTTAACCAATGGGCTTCGTCACAAATATTCGTACTCTTGTGCAACATTGTTTATTGATAATTTGATTGAATTTATTTTTGTCCAAAAAATTCATGTTTGGATTCATTCAATTTGGAAGAACCTTTTTTGTATCAAATTTATGGTGATTTATGTCCTATTATGCTTTAGCTTCAAAGTTCTCTGAGCCTCCTTCATCACTATTGTTTTCCATCGCTGCTGACGGAAGAGCGTGATCGTTACAGAGGCGAGCAATCCTCAGTAAAGCCAGTTAACGTTAACACCGTATGGATTCATACTCAAATTATATTATATAAACCTCCCTATATACTTAACTCATACATATCCATACACATGCGCATACATACAATACATACAGAGGTAAACTGAAGATTCATTTTCATGGTGCTAAGGGTCGTGTTTGTACGTCGTATTATTTTTTGCTACATACAGAGTTAATATGCCCAACATTGCGAACATATACATATATTAATGACAACATATTTTATCAAGTACATTTTTTTTGAAACTTTGTCCGCCTTCAACGTGTAGCATATGGATTTCAGCAAAAGTTTGTCTCAAAAGATGTTATTCAGCGACAACTCTCTGTAGTCGCTCAACCTTCTTCTTTCAAGAGAGTAAAGAGAGCAGTATTGAGGTAAGGCAGAACTAGTGATTATTTTCAATATTGCATTACTTTATTTAATGCGGTGCTCGAATATGAAGTGTTCCTCACCTCTGCTTTTGATTTTTGGTACAAATACGAAAACTCAATTGTTTCAGTCTTAGTAAGAAGAACCGACGGCTAGCTACAAAGACTTTTCTACATTTATTTATATACACTTACCACAATATCAACATCTTTGTAATCCCCCTCGGGCTGTAGCGATAGGATCTCCCGCCATTTGTCCTGTATCGCCCGAAGAGTCGCAACGCCACCGCCCTCCCTCCCTCCGATGACTATCTCCACGTCTTCTAATTCCGCCGCGACAGCAAACCCTGACGGAGTAATTCCTGAACAGATACTGACGCTGTACGCCGTCACTGGGGATCCGGGGATAGCTCGAGACTCGGGCTCTGGTTCGATTATTGAAGATTCTTCATACTACATAAAATAACAATACAATACTCAGTAGTCCAAGTAAGGGCTTTTGAATTGGAGTCAAAAGTGGGACTTTTGCAAGCTTCTAAATATAGAAAAATATTACATCTTGAACTTTTCAATAAATAAATAGTATTTTGCAACATTACAAAAAATCAGGAAAGAATTTCTCAATTCTTTATCGTGACAATGAGATAACATACTGATATGATGAATTCACAACCCCTTTCACATAGAAACCTTTATTGTTTTATATTAGTAAGCCAAATGTATTCGAAAATTAATCTATTCATCGTATTAAATCGGTGAAATAATGACGGTAGTAACTTGAAGAAAAGGAAATGATTGAAAAAATTGTAAAGCATTTTAACTATTTTTCTTTTACTAAATTTATAGTCGGATTCGGAATCAGAGTCATGTTTTAATGTAACGACTTCACATATATGGCACTTTAGGATTAGTAACAGACTTAAGATAATGAAACGGTAATGTATTTTGATGAAAAAAAAGGTAAATTAATTGAGTAGAGAATATGTTTAAGCTGATGTTTCTGCGACGTTGACATCGCAAGATGAGAAAAATTGAGACAAATAATGGTAATTATATTGATGTGAAAAGTAAGTAATTTAATTTTAATTTGTGGATTCTAGTAACTTATAAAATATACCGCGCTAGAATTTTTAAAATCTTCCAGTTGATTAAAGTAATTATGCTAATGCATGTAACTTGTCATCCTCTGTCAAAAGCTTTACTGATCAGCTGATCTAAGTTCAAGCTTCAATTAACTCTATGGTATATAATGTATAGCATTTAATCTTGATGTATTTTATTTTTATCAATACAAAAAGAAAATATGTAACGTAATTTTTAAAAAATGGATATTTTAAGCTGTAGCATTTATGATAGTATTGTTATCAATTCATTAGTTTTTCTTAACTATATCACCATATTTCCTTTTTAAAAAAATAACTCAAAACTACTACGTCAGAATTCGAAGCATGGCAAAATTCCATTTTTAATGTTCTTATTTTGACTATAAACTAGATTCACATGTCTAAAGAATGCTAATACTTATTTTAAGAAAAAAGTAATGTGTTATCGGTTACCATAGTTGCTGTGCATCTTGGGAGCGATGTGACAGACGGAGAAGGTGGGTCGATGGGCTTATTGTGACCCTGGGCTTTGATAGCGAGCTGGAGTCTCTCGTATCTCGGACCTCTGAGGAACCTCTCCAATTTAAGCTTCACTACAGCCCCTGTACATCTAAGGATTTCAACTGCCTGGTGATTGCTGACCTCGTGAAGGGGTTTATCATCAACCTGAGAGACAAATATATGCTATGTAATATATTTGCAATAATAATATTGAAAAGAAAATAGATATTTTGTTTATTTATGTATAATAAAATATCGTTTTTGTTATTGCTTTAGGTTATCTGTACATACAAATTCTAAAAATTAACAAAACACATGTAGTTATTGATACTAAAGTTCTATTAAAAAATCTCAATAAAAAAGCACAAAGTATTTGTTGCTTATCAGCTATTTTTATTAGTCGTTTTCAATTCTCAGACAATGTTTCGTTGAATATTGGTGAATTGTATTAATTAATCTTTTTATTATTTTGGCTAATATTAACAAAACTTATAACTCAACGACTAAGAAGCATTGAAAACATTGATAACGTAATTTTACGATAGATATGTAATTGAAACTTTGTTCTAAGTAATTATTGTCTAAGAATAAATGTTTGATCTTTTATCAACGGTTAGACTTACTCATAAATATATTTTGCTTTATATCAGCTGACTACGAAATAACTAAAGCATAAAAGTCATAAGAAGTGAATTTGTATAGGTATTATTATTACTGAAACTATTGAGTAATTGAGTACAATCATATATAAATCGATTTTCTCAAAACAAGTATTATCGACTATTTATTTATTTGTTTAAACAATAAAAAACATGATACTTAATTATATCGGTTGGCAGCCTAGAGCTTGAACTAAGCCCAAATACCCACAAAGCTTGTTAAAGGTGCCTTACACTAATGGAAAGTTAAATAACTATGATGCTATTTTTTTTAAATAATTGATTGGAAACAAAATTAAGATTGAGCACTCTTTGTTCTAATCATGCGTTTGTGGATGCCTGTGTAAGTAAAAATGTTGCCGACGACTGCTCAATCATCTACCAAAACATATAAAGGCTTACCTTTTATTGAAACAGGTATTTAGATTAAGTGTATGTATGTAGATTAAAAAGAAAAATTTTAGATGTCTTATTATCATATTTCTTACCTCGACAATCCTATCGTTGATCTGAATCTTGTTACATAAGTCAGCAGAACTTCCTGTGCTGATGCTCTTGACGAAAATTCCCGATAGTTCTTCTGGAAAATAAATAATTATAGGAATAAATTTATTTTGTTTCGATTCTTCAATAATAAAAGACACAATAAGCATCAATGTGTTTTGTTATTTACGCATTCGCCCCACAAATGAAACCTTTGAATATTTTAACTTTTAAGACACTGAATGAAATCTACCCTTTTATCAGATTGACATTTATATTTACTGTGATGAAAAAATTAAGCCTTGCGGCAGTCACTCGGAATAGGCGATGGCTCAATCCTGCAAAGAGAGTTTGAACTCAATAATCCAAGTAAAAATCTGTGGTTTATTTCTGTATAACGTCCGTTAAAGGAAAAATCACGTGATGAATAAGCGTTGGCTGCAAATGTTGTAAATGTAAGTTTCAAAGTTCGCTCCTAATATGTAACCACCTTAAAAACATTTAAGACTTCGTTTCTGTTTTATAAACATGAAAATAATTCCAAGAAATGGGTCAATGAGTAATTATTTTTAACATGACCTTTACCAGTATCTTCAAACTCTTAGAAATTTAGTTTAAAATTACAAATGGTTTCATCTAAACGCGGTTGATGAATTCTGACATATTTTTATATGAAACGGCTTACAAAACAATACTACATGTATATATACACTGTAAAGGCCCCACTAAATCATATATTTTTTTTGTTTTATTTAAAATGATCGTATGATTTTGATTTCGAAGAAAATTGAAATTCAAAAGGTAATTTCAAAAGACCTTGGTGCCTTACTATGAAATACAGTAGAACCCTTTACTGTGACGGGGGGTCATTATACGAGGACTATAAGTATTGTTCCAATGTAGATATTATTTGCATTGTATATGGAAAGGATAGAAAATAACTAATTTCATAACTTTATAAATTCATTAGATAAAAATATTAAATTCACGTTAGAAGTCGGAGGCAAGAATATTAACTTTCTTGACCTAAATATTAATATTGAAAACGGTTCTCACGAATTTAAAATATTTCGGAAGCCTACGTTTTCGGATACAGTGATACATAAGGATTCAATGCACCCATTTTCTTATAAACTAGCCGCTTTTCATTCAGAAATTCATAGACTTGTGAGTGTTCCTTTGAATGAAAAGAACTTTAATATCGAATTAAAAATCATCAAACAAATCGCCATCAACAATGGATACGATATGTCTCTTATAGACAATCTTTTATCAAAAAAACAAACTAAACTTGCAGAAAAAATGTTATTTCAAGGTACATTGTCAAAGGACATAGATCATACTAGGTATTGGCGTAGAATCATTTATTTAGGAAATACTAGTCTTAAAATTAAAAAACAACTAGCTGATAGTGTTAGACCAGCCTTTTACTGTAAAAGCTCTTTAGGCAAATTATTAGTTAACATAAAGATAAAATACATTACCTAAATAAATCTGGAATTTATAGATTACAATGCTCTTGTTGTAATAAATTTTATATCGGCAAAACAGAGAGGACTTTAAACATCAGGGTATTAGAGCATATGGCAGCCTTTAGACTGAAAAGGACACGTCTACTTTTGCTAATCACTTAATTTCGGAAGGACACGTGTTCAATCAGGAACAGGGGATAAAAATGTTACACCCAAATACGGACAGTCATAAGCTCTTTTTCCAGGAAATTTTAGAAATTAATAGGGCACAGTTACATAGTCTTCCGATTTTGAACGAGATATTAGGCCTTCCTGGGTCTCCGCTTCTATACCCTATATAAATAATATCATAAATAATATCATAAAACCTTTGCCGACAAACAAATAAATATAATTCTAAAAACCACTCACTACTCAAATCTTTGGGAATTCCCATGAGCTTACCCTTTTTCGCCAGCGATGGCTTTAGACTCAGTGATACATTTATTTAATATATAAACACGAAACATCCATTTACTAAGCGTCAGTTCAAGTTCATCCGTGCGCTTGAACGCCTGAAGATGCCGAAAGGCGAAACCCGGGTCGTTAGTGACAAAATCTGTGGGAGTGTACATAATTTGAATGATTCAAATTTAGTATTTTTACTAAGTAAGTTTTCTTTAATGTTCTGTATTCTTGACTGAAACACACACCGTAGTTCTTCATGAACATTGAACTTAGTATAACACAGATTTGCATCACACGGTGTGTTTTTAGAAATGTAGGCTAGGCGGATGTTGAGACGCAGGCGACGCAGCGCAGATTTTGTGTAACACGAATGTGAGAAGACTGAGAATACTGCAACGCAGTATGTATCTATATCGACTGTGGGAAGGAAAAAATACGTAACCCACACATTTTACAGGCGGCGCAAAAAAAGTGTTTTGATGATTTTGGGCCATATGAAAATTATGAATTATACACAACCATGAAGTGCACGGAGACTTCTAAACTGGTGTTTAATTGACATAATCTAATATTAATTAGAAAAATTCCCAGGAAAAACCTTTATTTCAGTCTTTTTTCTTGCTTTTAATATTTTACAAGGTCATCTTTTTCAAACTTAAAAGCTAAATTTAGATACTAATTTTGCATTTGCAGCTCGCATCCTTGTCATAGAACGTGGATCAAGTTTGATACATTGTGATTATCGAAAAAAACCTGTTTTGAAAAAACTGTGGGTTACGTCCTTTTTCCTTTCTACAGTCGATATATATATAAATGAATGGTTGTTTGTTTGTCCCTTATGCGCTTCTATACCGTTAATCCGATTGCGATAAAGCTTTGGTGAGTTATTGTGAGGATGCCCGAAAAGGTTTCTGTACTAGCTAGTCATTCATAAATGTCACTTGAGCGACGCAGCTATCATAGCATACGCTCGTCGCACATGTCTGCTTTGCCTACTTGCGCCAATTGTGTGATGCATCAACTGCGTTAACCTTATATTCGTGCTACTTTTACCCCGAATATTAAAGAAACTCTTGTCATTTATAGGAATAATAGTCTAATACATAGGTTCCCAAACTTTTCCGGGTGGCGAACCCTTTTTATAAAAGCCATGTGACCCGCGGCCTCAATGCAATTGAAGAGGGCATTTTTTTTTTGAATAAGGTAATTTTAGTTGACTGTAGTTTTAGTGTTGTTGTTCAAATCCAATATCGAAAAAAGTTGGCGACCCCAAGAAAACCCGTCGCGACCCCCTTGGTTGGGAACCCGTGGTCTAATATAAGGTTTGGCAAATGAAATTTCGCAATAATAATAAAATTTAATAAAATGATTCCCAAATCCTACTAAGAATTTAAGCGAAACGTTATTATCCCGTGATCAAAAATTCTGGAAAGTTTAGGTAAACTTTTTGACAGTTGACAGTTCGCCGTATTAATTTTGAACCAAATAAATCCAGCGACAGTGTTGAGATTACGATTTCAACTTTATCTATTTATTTTGTAATTAACACGTTTTCCGTCAATCGTAGAAAATTTTTGCGCTCGTAATAAAGTTAAACATTTCGTCATTTTTTATTCATTGCATATTAATTATTCGCCTAAATATTTCAAACACTTCGTCATGCATCATAAACTTAATCAGTTGATAATTCAGTACGAATAAATACATATTTTTTTAATATAATGCTATTCTACCAAGTTTTGACAGTTACCACCCTAAAAGTGACTTAATAATTTAATACACCGTATCCTATCTTTGAAATAAAACACATTTGTGCCTCATTTTTATAAGCACAACACAATTTCATTCAGTTTGCTGTACTAATATATCGACTGTTAAAAGGAAAAAAGACGTAACCCACACATATCAAATTTTACAGGAGGCGCAAAAAACGTGTTTTGATGATTTTGGGCCATATGCAAATTATGAATTATACACAACCTTAAAGTGCACGGAGACTTCTAAACTGGTGTTTAATTGACATAATGTAATATTAATTAAAGAAATTGTCTAAGAAAAACCTTGATTTCAGTATTTTTTCTCGCTTTTAATATTTTACAAGGTCATCCTTTTCAAACTTAAAAGCTAAATTTAGACACTAATTCGGCATTTGCAGCTTGCATCCTTTTGATTAAACGTGTATCATGTTTGATACATTGTGATTATTGAAAAAAACCTGTTTTGAAAACTGTGGGTTACGTCATTTTTCCTTTCCAGAGTCAATATACAACATAACATTCGTTGAGAAATTTCAACTGCAGAGTACTTTCTGTGACATTTTTTAATTACAGTACGGAAATTAAAAATGTTGTGCTTAAGCTCCAGACATATTTTGTCGTGTGTTATATATCGAAGCTAGTTAAATCTTAATTTTCCAACTATTATCACGTCTTTCATATCTTTCATTATTAAATTACTTGATGATGCTTAGTATTAAGATAGTCGTTATATTTATTCAAAGTTTGTTTTATTACCAAAAAGTATGCTGTTATGAAATACATTTTTATTTAATAGTTGATAGCCAAATATTTCATGTCGATTTAACGTCGTAGGCTTCTGTGGCGGACCTTACTGGTTCAAGTATCAGTACGAAAAGATTTTTTTCAATAGATGTATCGATTTCTGTTCGAGCTTTTGTGATGTCTAAACATTCCTTCTTACCCTTCAAATACTAAAATAACAGGGTGTGGCGAGAGTGAATAGTTAACCAAAGTCATTTTCTATCTTTACTCTCTTCTTCAAAGAGAGGCTGAGCAACGGAGTAAGTACTTAACAAGTAGTACTCGTTGAGAGCTTTCTGTTGATATACCTATATTACGAGGCTACATTGTCATGACAATGAATTATAACGAATCATTTTTTCATTATGTATGTGATTATGACAACTAATTTCAGTCCATTGGGTGAATTTAAAAACAGCCCCAAAAATAGCGTCGTGGAGCCGAAAAACAAAGATAACTTCGACTCCGACACTTTAAAATGATCAGAATCATATTCCGATTTTTTTAAAAAATGTGTTTTTTTTATTATATATCCCCGTGCAGTGATTGAAAATGGTTTTTGCTGTATTTTGTTTATTTTCTTTGATGTGGTAAAATATTCACCAACAAAAGATCACCAACTTTTAGTTGGAAAGACGTAAATTGGAGTTTTAAAAGGCTCGTATTTTTCTGGTCATAAATAACTTTGGTCGGAATTTATATTAAATGTTCATAATATATCGGTAAGAATAAATAGTCATAATTTAAATGAAATTAAAAAAAAACCTAACCTAACATAATCTAACCTACTAACCAAAATTGTTATTAAATATTCTGAACGTATAATGTTTTTATTCTGACCAAAAATTGATTTAAATTCTGACCATTTAATTTGTTTCCGTTATTAAAATATGACAAAAATATACTAAATTAGCCTCATATACCAGATAACATTATAAATTCAATATGTTAATACATGATTAGAGGTTTGTATAGCATGTTAATTCTGCTTATTTTGATAAAAAAAAAATATACTTTAAAATATCATCGTAAAACCGTTTTTTTTAACAAAACCGATCTATTAAATTGCCTAGAATTTCGCATTTTTATTAAGGGTAAGGTAAGGTTTTTTAAAAATATATCAAACGTTAGCAAAATCAAATACATAAATAATGATATTCATTTTTTTTCAGCTCTTATTGAACATTCATACCTTATTAAAGTTTGAAATAGTATCTGTCAAATTGAGAATTAATAAAAAACTTAATATCATTATGTATGTATTTGATTTTGCTAACGTTGGATATTTTTTTAAAAAATAAATAGTGGTTGAGAAACGATTTTTTAATGAAGAAAAATAGGAGCTCCATGCTTAAGCACGCCACTGGCTTCCTGTCAATTTTTTACAAACAAAATTTATCACAATATGATAATAAGGAATGCTTATCCCAACTGCGATGATTGGAAATTCCTATTAACCTAGATTCTATCAATTAATTTTTTTGTAAATGAGCATTTTAATATTTTCTCTTAATTATAGGTGTCTCTGTAGACCGCGACCCTTACCCTTAAGCTAACAAAACAGTCGAAGGGTAACGTATTTTTGGAATTATAAGGCAACAGTATCGAAATTATTTGTTGGCTACAAATCGTTCATTCGATTAATTGCTGCGGCGGGGGGTATAACTCCTAGCGATTAATTACTGGTGGTGAATTGCGGGAACTAAATTTTACGATCTACGGGTACAGATAACGATTTGCAAGATAATAATATTTCTTGGTTCTTTCCCGTTATATGGAAACATCTTTTAAATTATTATTAAAGGTTTTTTTTAAATAATTTAATTTATTTGTCACTTTCCACTGTTTATCTTATGTCTCAGTCAGATTTTACCAGGGTTGTGGAGTCGTGTAAAAAAAGAGGACTTCGACTGTAAAGATTTTTTAAAAAATCATTTCATTTTAACTAATATACATATATGTGTTATGTATACCGTCAGATTATCTTTAGTTAGATAAGCATGCAGTGGCAACACTATGGACTATTGTGGTTTGAATACACATAATTAAATATATATTTTTTGAACGTGTCTTAGTCGTAACATTTTTCCGTCTCCAACTCCACAGTCCTGCATTTGACAATGAAACTATTTACTCTGTCGTATACCGTAAAATAATCAATTATATTGTTGGGTTAGGTTAGGTTGTTTTGCTAACTTAATTTTTATGTCATATAATGTACTCAATTATGTTAGGTTAGCTTAGGTTAGGTTTTTAAAGTATAATTTAAACTATTTTTCTATATAACAGAAAAATACCTTTTTTCAACTAATCTTCTACAAAAAGAGACGTCAAGTGTAAATTTAACCGATTTTTCGTAAAAAGAATTTTGTCAGATTCTTCGTAAGGATTCCACGTGCTTCACATTGAAAGTGAACATGGTAAAAAATAAAATAATAATTTGATGACTTAGAGCAGCGATTTACAATCTACGAGGCGAGTACTATTCCAAAGGGAGACGCAAAAAATCCAAAATATTTGCTTACTCTTTAAAACGTGTCTTTATGAAATGAAGGTATTTTTTCTTCAAAGAGAGACATAGTAACATAAAAGTTGGAAAACACTGGCTTAGAGGTAAAATATTGTACATCGAATTTTGGTCAAAAATTAGTAATGTACTAAAATTTACCAAAAATTTCCGGTATTTTTATGTGTTAAAATATAACATCTTCAAACCTACTATTCTAAAGATTACAATATTATCTTATACATATTAAAATATAGTATTGTAAATCCTTCATCCGCATAAACTTTATTTCCTTAACAATATATTGAAAGTTTTCATGAATTTAAGTTAAATAAATCAACTTTAATACGAAACTAAGACACTCACTTTTATATCACGAAGTTTAATTTTCAAACTTTCAAAGTTAGTTTTCTCTATATTGGGATTTATGGAGATACAATATTTCAACATTAAGCCACCGGTATTTGATATGTGTTTTTCGAAAAGCTTAAAATCATTTACCTAAACACGTTTTTGAAAGGGTAATTAAATCACTGAGTACATAGCAATATCCGGTTAAAAATATTACAAAGCGTACAAAAACCTTTTTTTTTCTCGTCATACTGAACACGCCCAGTTTCTGGATTATTTTTTTATAAAAAAAATATACTCCAAAAAGGAGTGACAAATATCCGGTAGACTTTTTTACATCAATATAAATTGTACCCAATTTGTAAACGAGTAGTGACTATTTATGTAATATAGTGCAACCATGGATAAAATACCTCGTATCTTAAAAGAAGTTTTCTTAGAGTAAAGCATAAAACTGTGTATTTTTTACCAAAACATTTAAATTTTAAGAAAAAAAGACGGCATATTAAAAAAAATGTTAAAATATATTTTTTTACTTTTGCCTACAGTGATAACCAAAATTTAGTGTGTTCTTTGAAGATACAGTCGTATTTTTGTAAAAAAAAATACAACACAAAGATACGTGGTATTTGAAGTCTTATAAAAAATTTACACAAAATGAAAATGTAGTACAGTTAAGGAAATAAATGTCACCGTTCAAATACAGCTCAACACTTCATGTCATTACCTTAGTTGGTGTCAACCTTTTTCGTTGGTTGTTTATATATTATATATATAAAATTAATTATAACATATTTTACATTATCCAATATCCGTCATGAGGTTAGATTGTGAAGTCAGCAGATTGACTGATTGATTGACATTTAAAAATAAACTTAAGCTTGTTGTGTACTTAAATATCGGATTGATAAATGTTTTTCAAAAATATTAATGAATGTGTGCATGATTTATCGTTTGACCTGTTTTTCATTGCCGTCTCTTATTGAACGATATAAGTATTTGCTATCATATTTAAGAGAATATTTATTTTTTAGTTAACATAACTTTTACATGATTAATCGATCCGCGTTTAAGTAAAAAAAAACTACACCAAGGGCTCAATTTCCTTAAAAAGTGTCAACTCGAAGAGCCGATCTTATGACCTCATTCAGTTGAAAATAATGTCGGTTTACGGACGATAGTTTAACGTGACAACGTCATAAGAAAACATTGATGAAATGATTGCATACTTTTATGAATAAAATGGAATCATTTTTATTGAATTATCATTATTTTGTATGGATACGAAGAAGGAGTGAAATGAAATCTACATTTTTTTATTGATATATTTTATTCGCACTCATTAATTCAAATATGTTTATTACTTTGATGAACAGTTTATTTACAAGTAACAATGTGCTTTTAGCAATTTATTTACAACTTTTATACATGTGTGATATTTAACGTCTTCCAATCTGTGTTATAAGTTGTGTGCTGCCGCTGTCTCTTTTCTACTCAGACGCATCGACCAATCGAGTGGAAGAGAGATAGATGCGGCACAATCCGAACGGTAGGCCGATCGTGCCTCTCTCTCGCTCGCACGCTTGCCTTCGGCGTAACGCGACAAACGGGACAATGAGTCATGTTTTTTCGTGCGTGCAGCGGGCGTTCATCGATTTATAAGACGTTGTCACGTCAAAAAATGTATTGTTAACGCAAAATAATCACCATCTGGGCTATTGGATATCGGGACTTGGCTGCGTCACTAAACATAAACCACTTGAGTTTGACACAATGGTCGTGATTTATAACAACAACTTCCATTTTTAGTAGAAAAATTGGGTTAGAACGATAATGAATGGCCACCATTACAGCAACACAATGGTTGAAACAATAAAATGCAATATTAAGATATTAAGATTCAGAGACATATGGTGTCTAGGAATAAAACAAGAAAGCAACGTATCGATTCAGTATAAAAATTGTTTGCTTAATTCAAGAGTGTATTATTCGAGAAAAATTAAAATGAGTTAACAGTTACGTAAATTTGTTACTATCGACTGTTTACAAATGCCTGCATAAGAAAAACAACAATGCTTTAAAACAACTAATAAAAGTGTTACTTTTGACTTCAAGAACAATTAAATATTGTGCCACATTGTGTTATGCAACATATAAGTGATTGATAGTTTGGTACTGACGCTGCAGTACAGAATAATCCTTGGCCACATCAAACAGTTTATTCCACTCCAATCTCTGATCTACCCAGCAAAGTCGTAGACTTTCAACGCGTCGTCTTCTCATGACTAAGAAATTTGATGAGTTTTAGAAGCTTTCACTCATCCATGTGTGATATATATTTGGCTTACTGTAGGCGCTCAGTTTGGCTAAATTTAAAAATGCATTGCTCACTGTAGATGTAATAGGTTTGTGATAGTGTTGATGACGCCTTCCTTGCAGACAGAGTCAACATTATTTTCAGAACCTTTAGTTTTAATTTCGTCTGAAACCTTAGGTAGTTTGATGTAAGGTTTAAAACCAACATGATTATTTCAAGACTTTTCATGGCTTTTTGTATTCATATTCTGCGGATAAATTATAATTGTATTATTGAAAAAATATGGATAATTAGTTTAAAAAGGTAAACCTATATTTCAATTATTATAAATATACATAATAATTTGTGAAAATAGACGAAATAAATGTTTTTATCCACTGGTTTGTCAGCTCAATATTATCTTATTCCGCAGTGCCCCGGAAAAGCTTTCATATTACTCTACGCGATAAGCCCCGGAGCTTAAAGCACACAGCCAGATATATGCCTTTATTTTTCTTTCTTCATTCTGCGCGAGAGCCTTAATAAGACAAAGCCTACCGGAAGCGCCACCGTAGATGTGTGCCAGGAATCCAACACGTTTATATTGTATAAATAGTTTCTATTTCAAAGAGTTTGTTTTTACACTGTTTTCAGCAGTAGAAAATACACAAGAAAATTAGAAAATACACTTTGAATACTAAGTTACTCTGATGAAGGATGTTTATTCTATTAAACGTGTATTTTGTTAATTTGCCTGCTGTTGCATTGATGTAGCGATACGTTAAAGAGATGATTAAAAAAAAAAATACGAGAACGAAAACACTTTAGATTTTCAACAAATACATCAAAGTTGAAGTATTCGATGTCAATATCGATTTGATTTCAAAGTCAAGTCACACTTATTACCAGTGACGTTCCTGGGTTATGTGCCGCCACTAGGCAGAGTAAAAATAGTCCCCTAAAAAAATTTCGAATTACACTTTTTGAAATTACATTACCACAAGAGTATAAATGATTTTTTTTCATTATTTCCCATTATTCTAAGAATACATATAGAAATTCGAATCCTCTGCTCATCTACGTCAGTGCTTCCCAACCTGGGGTCCGCGAAAATTTTCATTCTTTCAACATTCTTCGTGATAAAATATTAACATGTGAAATAAAAAAAAATTCGGGGTCCACAGATTATTGTTTTAAAATTTAGGGGTCCGTGGCATGAAAAAAGGTGGGAAGCACTGATCTACGTAATTATGGAAAAGCTGCTGCCTATAGTGTCGCCAACAGTAAATTTCATATGTAAAGACGATTTTTGTAATACAGTTAAGTACTGTACACCGGTCATAATACTATTGCCATTGAAAACGTGTTATTTTTTTTTCTGTAATCATTTGCCACTCTCAATGACTTGCCGCCCCTAGGCAACTGCCGCTTATGCCCACGAAACGTCCCTGCTTATTACTGGCGATAAAAAAAATATCATATGGCTATTTACACAAAGACGTCGCAATATTGACAGCTACTTGAGTTGAATACCTGATCATATTTGCCATGATTAATATGAATGGTAATATGTCAATAATAGCCACTCGGAATACGATACAAAATAGATATCGGAAATTACACAACATTTGCTATCGGGTAACACCAGGTACCGGAAGCAGCACAGAACACTCCGGATGTGCCACAACCCAACGCGACGTATGAGATTGTGTATTGTATAGGTTATATTTGCATTTTTAATTCCTACTATAATCGCAAAGTAAAAAAATAAGTTGAATAGCCACTTAGAGTATGTAAAAAAAACTGTGAGGGTGATTTCCATTAATTCGTGAGTGTTCAAGTGTTTTTTTTTAACCTTATAATATTGTTCAAGTGACCATTCATTCATCAGTTAATCTTATTTGAAATGAAAGATTTCTTTTTATAGCTATTTTACACGTAATCGAAAAAAGTCGAAATACGAAGCTAAGTGATAAAACAATAATTATCATACCTTCTTCGCATACGTAGCCAGCCACAGTAATTCCGAGACCATACACATCTTTTCCAAGCTGAACGCTGAATGTTTCCACTTCTGGTTGGTTGAAGTTCTGGTTTGGAGCTGGTCTTAAGGCTGCATCCAAAGGCAGGAGAGGAGCCGCAGGAGGTCCGCCAGCAGGAGATACCTTCACAGGCTTTGGTATTGCTGCTGGACCTACGGCCACTGGATTTCGAACAACGTCAACAATACTGATGGGCTGTAATAGAAACAAAAATACAAATTATAGCAACCACAAAACCTTAATTTGATAGTAACCTCACCGGGGCTTGAACCCGGAATCATTCAATTGCTGGAGTATAATGCCCGATTAAACATAATATCGTATGTCAGAAAACGTTGTCGAAAATTGAGTTATGCGTTATGAGTTATGAGTTTTGAGTTATGCATGCATATCGATCAACTAAACACGCTATATTTTCTGAAAAAACTAGTTCACTTATTTTACATTCATTATTTCGATAGAAAAGATATTTAACCGTTTGGATACTGCGCAAATAAATCATTAATATGTCCCAGAGATACTGCGTGTTTTTGAGAAAAATAATTTTGCCTAATATACACTCGAATTCAATTTTTAAAAACCTATATTGACTCAGTATAGATTGCATTGCACATATTTATCAAAATATTGCTTATATTCTATTAGAATACCAAGTATTTGATTTTTTTAATGTCTTGGTGTCCGCTTGGGATCCAAGTGGACAAATTAACAAACTAAATTAACTTAATTTAAATATTTGGTAGAAACCAATACATAACTTAACACCTTTTAGATTTACAGATTTATTATTTTTATAGCTACCCTGATTGGTAGACGATTAAACGTTTTTGAAATGTAAATATTTTGCTAAATTGTTGTTTATTTATTTGTCTTATTGTTTACGTTACGTTATATGATATTCGAAAAAGACAATTATCTCAAAACAAGGTTTTTTGACTGAAAATTTTCTGGTAATATACTGACGGTATTTGCATGGCTTATTTGCATAGTGCTACAATTAGAAATTGGTAGTTTTGAGATGTGGCTAACCAAAGTTTTGACGATTCTGTAAAAAAGTGATATAACGTAAAGTTTATTTGTCTCATCTATTTATTCATTTATCTTTATTTAAATCAAATTTATTGAACTATTTACAGAACCTATAAAACGATATTTCGAAGTGTATTTTTATGGAACTGAGAGATGGTTTATATTAATTTATTTCCATTTTGCAAACATCTGCCTACCAAGAGAAAACTAGTATTTTTTCTAGGTGTAATTTTGTGGAGCTATAGAATGGAGGTATTCAAATATAATTGGGTAATATAATTGAAAACATCAAATTTTTGATATATGGTTTTATAGATCTAGATCAGTGTCTGCCAAACTGTGTGCCGCAATAAGTCTCAGGTGTGCCGCGGAGGAAGACGTCTCAAAAAATTTCATTTTAAATAATGCCTATTCATTTAAATTTTATTCAATTTTAAATTAATTCAACATCTACGTATTCAAATAAATATTGGTCACGTTCTCATATACAATATATATATAGTGGCCGACTGGACACATTTTTAAACATTCCAATTTTTTAAAGATTTTTTATTTGGTATGCCGTGGAATAAATCCCATTTACCAGTGTGCCGCAAAGTGAAAAAGTTTGGCAGACACTGATCTATACAAATGGTGTATTGTCATATTTCTATCAAAATTAAATGATATGCAAACATGATCGTCGAAATCTGCATTAAAACGATATCAAGAAGAAACGATATAAGCATTATGAATTATAATAAAAAAAAACCGTAACGATAGCTTTTCCGGTATTAAAATACACGGCCGAACCTATTCTGAGTGCTCTTACAGCAGTAAAACCACCAAAGTCCTGACCTCTTGAAGGATTCAAATTTATTATTCCTTGACCCTCCCGATGGACAAAACGGGAAGGCATTTCAATTTTACAAGTTATAATAGGAAAACCCTTTTTCAATCGCATTCATGTCCCGAGTTCAATTAACACTTCAAAGTTTCTTGAGTCACAAAATTTTATGATGGATATAAATGAAATATATTTAACATCGGCACTCGCTGAAATTTTGTGGATTTATAATTAAAATTCATTTTGCATCCATATCGTGTAAACGAACAAAAAACTATCTAGGATAATTTTCGAGGACTTTTAAACTATTTTTAACCAAATGTAGACCATATGACATTTCAATAAAATCTCTCAAATATAACTTGTTTGTGATGAACTGAATATTAACTTAACTTTTAACATCTCTTTTTCGAATAAGTTAAGGGTATTATGACAAAAATAATCGATATATTATCATTATTAAAATCGAACGGGTGAAAAGTAACGAATTATCACACACACCGATGGCCTAGTTCAGGCGTGGGGAGCCCGCGGCCTTTTGGCTACTTTAGTACGGTCTTCTGGCCAATTATGTAATTCCTGACATATTCTGACTTTAAATTCCTGCTTCCGACCAAAGATTTCCTAGTCAATGTTTACTGCGGCCTTATGCCGAATCAGAAAAATGAACGCGGCCTTTAGGGAAGAAAAGGTTCTCCACCCTGGCCTTGTTCTGTAAAACGAGTCATGAGAAAAGTCAAGAAAATAATATTTAAATTTATATACCCATTATATTCCAATACCTCTCTTATATAACTACACAAAAGTACAACTAGAAATAATGACTAGTTTTCTCTTTATAGGCAGATGTTTGAAATAAAAGAAAATAAAAAATCTCTTAGTTTTAAATAAATACAACTTGAAATATCGTCTTACAGTTCTGCCAACGTTGAAATAGATTTGAATTGAAACTAAAAATATGAGACAAATAATAATTGTAACTTTTTTCAACTTATTTTTTATGTGTCAAAACTTAGGTCAGTCATATTTCAAAAAAACAACAAATTTGTAAATGTTGCTCTATAGAATTTTGTTTGATAGATTCTACGGTAACATCGTGGAAGTTTATTTTTACGAAAAAGACAAACTAGGACTTTTATTTTGTTATTTATTATTCTTATATCTTACGATGGTTTGATAATGCTTCTTAAAGAAGCGAAAC
Source organism: Himalopsyche anomala (assembly GCA_031772345.1). NCBI lineage: Eukaryota > Metazoa > Arthropoda > Insecta > Trichoptera > Rhyacophilidae > Himalopsyche > Himalopsyche anomala. The sequence goes on along the minus strand of CM062833.1, from coordinate 18,099,523 downwards.
ACGTTTTAGATTTTGTAACACAACAATTGGAATAACATATTTTATTTTATATTAATTATCGCACACATTAATATTTCTCTACGATAAAAATATACACATTAAAGTATTTATTAATCGATTAGAACCGTTGACGTCATTTAATTTGGAACTCATTTAATATGTATTGAATTCTAATCGTTTTAAATTGTCTCTTTTTTGCCTAAAATTGTTTCTCAATCTTTAATACGCAGTTGCAAATTAAGCCGGTTCTACATTACCATTTGACGACATCAGTCGATCAAAAACAAAGACCCTCTTAGTTAATCACAATATTGATAAATTTTCTCTCAGCGTTCATGTTAAATTAAATATAAAACTGTGTACTTTATATTCACGTAAAATATTCTGATAATAAAGGTGTACAGTCACCGAATCCACCAAAAAGATTGAAACAAAACTGATTAAAATATTTTCAAAGCACGGGTAACGATAAAACGACATCAATTTACGCGATTAAAAAAACGCGGGCTCAGCAAAAGCGTTTTCTTTATTCGCATATTTCGATAATAATTTTTTGTTCCTTTTATGTATTTCACAACCCAGAAATTATTAAATTTGCAAAAAAACATCTTTGTAAATTCATTAAAAATTTGCTGATAAAATTAAATTTATTATTAATTGCCGTCGCTGTGAAATTGGATTGTTATATAAAAAAATGTCGTTTGATTTTTAATATTCAAAAGGTGGCCATTTTTTTGTAAAACGTGATGGAATTTTTTGTAAATTTACAATACTGGTCATTTTAAAATTAATCATTTTAAGAAAATGTGATTTTAGCTTGAGCTATAAAATATTTACAGTATACTTGAAATAAGAGGCGACGGATACACGTGGTTACATCAAAAGATTTTTTCCACCAGTATAGATTATAAATATGGGCTCCAGAAACAAAGACGGAAGTGTCCATGTTTTGTCGAAAATAAGTTAGGTATGAGCAACTGAGAAGTAATTTTCTTATCCCCTTAAAATATCGTAAAAATGAAGTAAGTCCAGTAAATATACACTACAAAGTATATACGTGATTGTACTTAACAGTCCAATATAAAAGTTTTACCATTTTAATACTTGGTTCACTTCACCTTTCAAGGCCATCGTGTAATCTCTTCATTATAAAACATGAAATTCTGCATATAATATAGTAAGCTAAATTTAAAAAGAAAATACACTATCTATCAGTTAAATTGTTGAATAATTAAAATAGATATGCTCCCAATTTGGAGTATATGAAATATAATCATTCTCTTTTTTACGAAGAGAGTAGGGTTTTGAAAGATAATTTAGTGGTTATCAAATCTCTTTCTCTAGACTTCGTATTTTGGACAGGAAGGGAAAGAAAGGATTTCAGAGATAACATACATGCATTTGAATGTATTCGAAAATCAATTCATAAATCGAATGAAAAACTACAAACAAAAGTTTACGCTTTTGTTAAACTGGTACACTAAATACACTGTGTTGCATAATTTTGACCTTCCTAAATAAGTGTCTAAATCTTTATGCAATGAGAATAGCTCCACTGGTCTAGACTGATAAATTATACGATTTTAACCATATTATATTTGTCTTTGCTATGTCGGTTAAATTCTTTTTCCTCCCTAACCTTTGACAGCTATTCGCCAGTAGGAGATATCAAACAAAACTTCCAGTATAATAAAAATGTTATCAAAGTATCCCATTAGACCCCACAATGGAATCGGTCTACTGTGGTCCATTGTTAAAGCCCGATAACTTTGAAATTAAATAATGCTTAGCAAGGGACCATAATGCTTTGAAAAATTTCGCTTATGCTATGTTAAATCGCCTATGCAATCGCAACGTGTGAAGTTTTTTTTTTGTACCAAACTCTCATTGTTAAAAAATAGCTACGGCTGCTAATATTATTTTTTTTATGGGTCGGTAAACACCGAAAACACACTGAATCTCTTGCCAGTAGGGAAAAAAATATTTTTCTATTTAGACAGAACACTAAATAGGCCCTTATCATTTTGTATAGGTTCGACAAATTCTAGGGTTTTTTTGAGAAAATTTAGTTTTTTTTTTAAATGACAAATTTTTTTTAACCATGTCCGCTCCCAATGTGGAGCATATGGACTCCTAATGGAGTTTATCTCAACAGAAGTGTTTCTACGAGAACTGCTTGTTACTAGTTGCTCAACCTCTCTTTTTCCAAAGAGAGTAGGGATATAAGGATAGGGCTACGACAGGACTAGTGGTGAGCTAATCGCTCTCGATACACCCGTTCAAAGAATAGGGTGGGTGGGAGGGGGGAAATCAAGACATCACATACATCTATACCTTCGAACAGAAATTCATAAATCGATTAAAAAATCGATTTATAAAACTGTCCGTACCGGGATTTGAACCCGTGACCTCCGTAGCCGAAGCCAACAACGCTGACCACTCGGCCACACGGATTCGCGTGGTAGATAGGTTATATACAATTTGTTTAAATCGAGGCATATCAAATATACAAAAATAAAAGATAGGTTGCAAAAAATATAATTCGTGATAACCGAGGGATAGATCAACTCATACAAAATTGGCAAAAAAAATCACATACAAATTACATATACATTTTAAATAAATTATTCTTATATATCATCTTCATTTTTTTTATATCCGTGTCCACTCCCAATGTGAGGCATATGGCCTCCTAATAGAAGAATCTAAACAGCAGTTTTTCTTACTCAGTCGCTCAACCTCTCTTTTCCAAATAGAGTAGTAGGGATTGAAGGATAAGACAAGGGCAGGACTAGAGGTTAACTAATCACTCTCGCTACGACCAGTTAACTATTGAAGGATGGAAGGGAAATTAAGAAATCACAAGACTTCGAGCAGAAATCGATCGAAAAATGCTGTTCATTTTGGGACTCGAACTAAGAGTATATTTTTTTCCAGATGTGTTTCCAAAAAGATTTGATGGTAAATGTGAGGTTTTCGAATAGGTTTTTGTCTAATGTCGTATTTTATTAATATTCCCGTATTAAAAAAACCTTTCCTCAAAAATAGCAGTCACTGAATAATACACGCTACGTTTCGTAGTAAATATTTTATATTAAATAATATACTGACATGAAATTACAAATAAAAATAATAACCATCTGACGGCGGCGTAAATATCAAAGAGACAGTCCACTAAACAGAAAATGCAAATCCATTTTCCGCTCGTGAATGGAAAAAGCTCCGAGCATTTCCATATTATTTGCGATCGCATTTTCAGATATGCTACTTCCAGTAAAAAGGACTTCCTTCAATATGTAGTATTACATTGAACAGGGTTACTTAACCCTACGCCCGCGGATTACAAAGTACGTAATAACAAGGAAATTAATTAGTGAAATGCATTATAAAAGATTGCACTAATTGTGCTTTGTTTTTTTGTTTAAGAGATATTTGGGTACTCTGTGGAAAGTCATTATATTAACTGGTATCTAATTTAGCTTTATTACTCTTTGAAAATCTTTGTAATACATGTTAGAGTTGTTAATTTTTTTAATTTGTGTTACTTCAGAGTCACTTATTCATAATGTATACTATTATTTGTAAATAATATTCAATGCCAATTGTTTTTGACTCTTTTTATTGTCTAAATAACACTGTTAAATTCTATTTCTTATCAGTTGATAATGCTCGCCATAAGTGAAACCGGTCCTGATATTGATAAATAAAATTGGAAAAAAGAACAATGGAATATTGTGTTTTTATTAATATTTGTGTACACTTTATTGTATTTTATTTCATAGACACACAAATGTTTAATTTACCCGTGAATAATATAGTAATTAAGTAATAATACAGTGTTTGAAACACATAGTACTGAAATCGTGCCTTTTCAGAAATCCGGCGTGCGTCGGCTACTATTATCCTGTCTCAAATACTTACCGCAATATCGTTACGACCCCTGCTTTGTATGAATACATATGTGATCGCAGTGGTGTTTGGATTAAATACGCAAAAAAAGATATGCCTTCTTGTCTCGTTTCAATCTGACATAGGAATGTTTTTGTGTTAACCTTATTTAAGATCCATTAGCAATACAACTTTAGAAGAATGATATAGCTACCTTTGTAACACTACTAATCTGTGGTTAGCTCTGATTTATTCATAGTTGTAAAATGAAAATCAAACATTATTTGATGTTCGTACTTTTAAGCTATAATCATTGTTTAAAATAAAAATCAACAGTAATGTTTTGTATGATGTTCAATTGAATTTTGTAGAAAGAAATGTGAACTCATATTCAACAGCTATCTGAAAGTATTGAAAATTAAGTTCTAACCTAGTTCTATGATAGTATTTGAGTTATGATGTATCATATTATTATATCTTCAGTGGAAAGGTAAAAAGACGCAACCCACACATAAAAAACTTTACAGGAGGCACAAAAAACGTTTTTTGATGATTTTGGTGTTTTATTGACCTAACTAATATTAATTTACTTAATTGTTCAATGAAAACCTTTACATAAGTCCTGTTTCTCTATCACAGTTTTCACACTCCCTTAATTTTCAAACTTAAAAGGTAAGTTTATATATATATAGATAAAAAATGGTTCCACGTTAATTTTTGAATGATTTTTTTTCATCTAAAAAAGCTGTTAGTTTTACGTTATACACTATCCCTTAAAGCAAAAATGCTACACATTTAGCCCTTAAATGCATGATTTTCTACTTTTGAATAAAAAAGTATTTTCATATACAATGGAGTAGGTGTGATTGCAGGAAAAATTCTATAGTTTCTGTGTATATTTTTATTAAAAAACACTTTTGAAAAGCACCCGGGCATCAAGGAATAAAACATGATTTTCATAAGGCATATAAAAAACCAAAAACATAACAATACAATTTACTGTAGAATACACAATTAAACTACTTGGTGCTATAGTGTTTTGTTGTGAAAATTGTATTTAAAAACTGTCGAAAATTAATAGCGGCCAAAACTCCAGCTTACTCTGTTTGAATGAAGGTTATAATGACTTAGCTGGTGTAGACAATACAAACATTGAAACAATATGAAATGTAAATATGTATTTTACCATTGAGTATAAGAATAAAACGTAAAATCGATTTCTGTGTTGCGAAAAAGGTATAACAAAAGTTTGTACTTTTCGTAGACACCTATGCATTTAATGGTTAATATAGCCGACACAAGTATCTGCTAGTAGCATACTTATATATTTTGTATCTCGTACTTGTATTTGCTCCGTACAATACATAGCTGCATCGTGTATCCAACATATAATAGTATCTACAGTAAATACATCGAACGTAATATCGCAAGTCCAGTTTTTACAGCTTTCCGTTTATATCAAATCGCTTTTCGATCGCTGCTTTTCTATCGGGATGTCATTTTCACGTAATCACGCGAACTTCACTCTTGTTCCGGGTATTCGTTCTTTTTTAAAGACGTTCGAACGAGCTCGTTTTATGGAGGGAACTTTATATATTTGGAAACGTTGAAAGAGTGTGTAGAAAACTTCAGATTCAGTAACAGCGACATCTTTTGATAAGAAAAATATTTTAAAAAGATTTCTGTAGCTTAGAATATCTAACTTGTATTTCGAAATCGTCTGATTTGATTGAGTATGTCCTTGAACGTGGCTGTCTAAACTGAGGCGGAGATACATTTTAAAGAAGTGAAGATTTTTAGGGAAAATAATTTTCTTGATTGCATTGGTATTTACTTGGTAAAAGTATTTAGTTCTACATTTTTTTTTATTTCAGTTGATAGCTATTTGGCGTATGCCTTCATCATTATCTATGTTTAAACCTACATTTACTCAGCTATATATACTGGCGTAGAAGAGATACACAATACATCCTGTTATTTACTCTAACATTCTAATTAATTTGACAAATTAAAGTGTTACATTTTTTAATGACATGACCTTAGTGTTTCTAAGAACGATAACAGATATGGAATTATTGAAAGTAAATTAGTTTAACTGAAACTGGTATTTATTATTAGTTACATTAAGGGATTTAGTAGCAGTGGTGGATTTATATTTTTTTCTTCATTTAATATGTCATCATTTTCAGCTCATGTAAACTATTTTGAAGATATCAAAAATTTTGAGAAACGATTTATGACGTTGTGTGATTTACAAACATTGAATTATATTTAAAAATATGAAACAGCAGAAGATTTTTAAAATTATTACTAGAAGGGAGGTACCCTAAATTGAGGAGCTTTTATTTTAAAAAGGGCTCAATGCTCGAAAGCACGTATTTTTACGAAAGCATCTTTTCAATAATGAAATTAATTAAATCAAAATTCACATATTCGTTGACAGATAAAATATTGCTATCAAATTTGATGCAGTTGGCAACAACAAACATCTGTAAATATTAATTCTAGTTTGTTATAAGTACTTAAAAAACTTTAACAACATTAGACTTTTAAAATAGTTTCATAAATGAATTGTGTTATTTTTGGTGTGGCCCGCAGATACTTTTTTTAAAATGCGGCCATCGGATAACCCGAGGTTGGACAATTCTGCCCTAGAACAATAATCGGCAACCTTTTTGCTTCCACGGACCCTTCACAGAGTTTTTTAAGACTCGCAACTCCATCGTTGAATTCATATTTTTTGTTGGAGTTACAGTGATAAAAAAATGTTATTAATGAAATAAACTTCAGCCACAATAAAATTCACCAAAAAATAATTTACCCGACAACAGTTAATGCCATTTCGTTATTCCTCAGTATTTAAAAGGGTCATACGCATACATGCTTCAAGACTTTGTTTAAATATATTTATTTTGTTTTGCTTCAATTGTAGTCATTAATAAAAAATCTTATTTCACAAAAACATGTTTTTCGATCGGTGCAGGATATTCGGAGATGATTTTCTTCCAGTGGTTAAATCTTTGCAAAAAGATTCATAATTGGAATTGATACTTCCATATTTTGACCATAAATTTTGTGAAAAATTATAATTCATATAGGCTATATTTGTGAGTTCAAGAATTGTTTCTAGTGTACTCACTATTTTATTTAAATCTATTTCTTCGATAAGGTTTGAAGTGATATATATGAATGATTTGGCTAAGCAGCTTGCAGACTCCTTTGACAAAGCAAGCGTACACCCATTCCCAAAGCACTACCTTACAAAACTATTTGAATTACTGTTTCCTGTGTGCCTTAGTTAGGGTGCTAATGGCGTGTTGAAACAATGATCTATAAATTGTATTTCTCGAACATTGTGTAGCATATGCTTGACTCTTAATTGAGAATTTCAACCGAGGATGTTTAACGAGAACTGAATACAAGTCAGGGGTTCAACCTCTCTATTAGGACCAAAGAAGGACCTATATCTATATATATAAAACAAAGTGGGGTTATTTACACCACGTATATCTCGAGAATTAGACCACGGATTTCAATGATCTTTGCTTTATTAAATTCGTATGGGTCTAGAATAGCAGAATAAGCATTAAAACATCGGAAAAATATCACGGAAAAGAAATTATGAATAAAATAAATTTCTCCATACATTTCGTATTTTCGAAATTTCCAAATCGAACGCGGAACATGACGTTGATGCTGTTTGCGGTTAATACACTAGGTGGCGTTGATTGTAAAATTAATATTTTCATACAGTTTTTAAATGAGGAACAGCTTGAAGTTATGAAAATGTCGTTGTATGCTGATTTCATACACTAGATGGCGATATTTCCAAAATTCATTTGTTTCATACTTTGAATTAGAGATGTTCCGACGAACTTGGCTGTGTCAGAATTTCGAAACTAAATCTTTAATATCCATTTTAAAAAAAAACTTTTAGGAATTTATGTCCCATGTTCATCACTGTCGCTAAAATATATACTGAAATATGAAAAGACGAATGAAAGTACATAAAATCAGAAGGTATGTAAAAAAAATCAGTATACTTTTCATGAATATTATATTGTTATAGAATACTATCAAATCATTATTTTATTTTTGATCCCCATATACAGTCAATCCTGTTTTTATGCGGTTTGTTTATGCGATTTCGAAGTAATGTGGTTTTTTAGAAATGAATTTTTTTAAATGTACAATATTTTACGATATATAAAAATGTTAAATATTACATCGAAAGCATATATCGTTGTATTTTGGATAGAATAGAGAGAATCATAAACACAACCGGCATTTGAAAAAAAATGCGATTTCGGACTGTTTAAATCATGTTGCATCTGCCATCGCTGAATTAAGTCCACCTACTTAGGTGTGTTACAGTCGATGAAACCATTGAAACATCGGCAATATCAGCTGAAATGATTACTTTAGCACATGAACTTGGCGAAGAAAGGTTTGATACCTTTAGCGAAAATTATATCGACGTATTACTTACAGATAAAGCTATAAGTGACGAAGATGTCAATAATTTAAATTTAATTATTGACAAAAAACCAGAAGATAATGACGAACTGAAAGAAATTCCAGTTCCTTCACTGCGAAAATAAATGAAGAAAGTCTCCAACTTTTCATTAAATTAGAAGATCATTTCTTTCTAAATGATTCAAATTCTGATCGCGCATTGAAGTTTTAACGATAACTTTAAAAAAATTATATATGGGTATAACAAACTGCATAACCAATTAATTATCGAAAAAGAAAATCTGAACAAACTCTGATCACTAATTTCATTGTTAGAAAACAACTATAGTTTTATGAAATTGATGCGCATACTATTTTTTCCGAAAAAGAGTGACCACATGCTTTAAAACACACATAGAATTGTCATACAGTGACTATTTTTTAATATTTTAACGCCGTGGTTTTCCCCTAATTTTCTTATACTTTGCGATTTAGTGTATATTTTAACTCGCTGTTTCAAAGTTATGCGGATTTTAAAATTTAAGTAACGCACCCCACTTTTTCTATGGAAGTCAAGTTTTTTATGCGATATTTCGTGGAACCCATATACCGCATAAAAACAGGATTGACTGTATAACTGTTTGTATGTGTGGAACATTAAACAAAAAAATTTTTTTTTTTTTCTAATGAAAGATAATCTCATAAATATAATATTGAAGATTTGGAAAATGTTGCGTTCTTTGTTATAATGAGAATTTATATCATTTCGTAATATAAAAAATATGAAAATTTAGAATGAACTTTCGTAAAATTATAAAAAGATTTCTCCAAGCATTTGCTGACTATCTGTAACGGCCGTGTTCCTGTCGACGAATCGAATGGATTGATTTCGTTTCTGCCGAATTTTTGCAATTTTGTCTCATCGAAGGACAATCAACAAAGTGTTCCTGAATATCATTGCTAATCACAAACATCATAATTGGTTGAGTGAACGAGCAATTCTTGCAGCAAATAACATAGATGTGGATCATTTCAACTTCACAATTCAAAATCAAATCGTTGGTCTACTGCATTCCTTTAAATATATCGACTGTGCCACGTGAATAGCATCATTTCAATGTAATTAAAATAGTTTTCATTTTGAATTTTGCACATTTATTTAACTTAATTCATTTTGAGTATTCATTTAAACTAAATTTAATTCAGCCAACACAACATTTATTGATTCTGAGGCGGTACGAAGTTCGTCGGGCCAGCTAGTAATGAAATAAATATATAAATGTGTAAGCTTTTTGTTTGTAATTTCTATATTGTGTTGTTGTGTTATTCGCTTCTGTAATTTTTTGTGTCTCGGAATCGTGTTAGAACAAACAACTCGTGGAAAAATAAAGTATTAATTTTTTTTAATGGACCGTGATATTTCAAATCGTGTAAAAAAAAGTTTAGTACGCATTGTTTAATACGCATTGCTGTCTCACTGTATACCAAAACTTTTTTTATTCAAAATTCTGACGATTCAAAAAAAATTTTGAACTTAAGGTTAATACAAATACGCGAGCATAATATTATAATAGGTATGTCTAATTTCTTCGTAAAATTATAACGAACCGAGCCTAAATTTCGCGTAACAAAAAAATATGTTTGAAAAGGCATTCTGAATTCTTTGTATATTCCCCCACTTAAAAAATGCCCGTATATATGTAAAGTAATGTAAACAACACATGCAATTAAAACAAAGCAAGGGCAGTAAACAACGAAAACATGAGAGGAAAATAGGTCTGCTTTTTATAGGCCTTTCATTTCACAATGGATAATAAAAAGCAAACAACCCCGAGCTTAACAACGATGCACGTTGCCAGCAGGTAAATGTACTATTGTTTCATGTCAGCTGCATAGAGTATTGACACAAAATTTCATTCGCAATTATTTATGCCACTGGTGATGTAACGCTGTTTTGTGTAAGACGTATATAACAGGGGTCAGGGTTTATATATTATTTTAACATTCAAACTAAATTCATTGCCGTCCTGTAAAAAATCCAAAATAAAAGCTTTGTTTTAATCAATGATTGAATTAAAAAAATTAAAAATAACATCTCCTTTTATATTATTAGACAGTTTCCGGCAATGCCACTCAAAGAAAAAAAGTGTTTGTGTTTTAATCGTGTTTATTGAAGTGAATGTTTTCTTTTTCTGTCTGTTTGAAGTTTGCTGGTGATTGTGTATGGTACGACGCACGTGCCACCTACTGTAATTTAATTATATTACGCCTATAACCTTCGCGCAAGTTGCATGAACGCGTATGGCAGATATACAAACATTGATTTTTATATATAATACCAACTGTTAACTAATTTCCATATGCATATAACCTTTCTGGAAGTGAAAGCAAAAAGTTTGTCAAAGTTTTATTGCAATCGAATCAGCGGTTTGGCAGTCCATATAGTACGAACAAACAAACATTAATTTTTATATATTAGATTACCAAGACGTCTAAGATTCGCATTTTTTGACACGTAAAATACTAAAGTATTTGAATGAAAAGCATGTAAAATATTTACACTAGAGAAAACTATGCCTACTTTGTATTGAACTTGCAAGAAGTCCATACCTGTCTGATCACTAGAGTAAAATTATTCCAATTAATTAGACCAGAAATAAATATTGTTGAATTGATAGAAGTAGAATTCTGTAATAATAAGATGAAAAAATATCAAAGTGTTTTAGTTCAACAATTATAATTTGATATCCAGTTGATGGCTATTAGCTTACGCCCTCATCAGAAGTATGTTTAGGCATACTAACTTAGAAGAGATAAGTGGGCAAAAAGCTAACGTTAAAATACAATGTATTTGATTTGTAAGACTACTTACAATTCCATATTTGTAGTCACCACCTAAGTTTTCTTACTTACTGATAATTTTTGTAATTAAATGTAAGACGTGTTAAACATTTTAATTTGTGTTAGTTAAGAGTAACACCTATTTACACCGTTACACCTATTTAATCCAATTTGTTTTGTATAAATAATACTAATAAAAACACAATAATCCTTTGTACTTCATTCCACTTTATTTAATATGTCAGGACCGGTTTCGCTCATTACGAGCATCGTCAACTGACGATGCCTTCAGTTGATCAACCTTCAGTTGACGATGCTCGTAATGAGCGAAACCGGTCCTGACATATTAAATAAAGTGGAATGAAGTACAAAGGATTATTGTGTTTTTATTAATATAATGCCTTTCCACCAAGTATTGACAGTGAACACCCTAAAAGTGATAAATAACACTGTTAAATTCTATCTAATCAGTTGATAATGCTCGCCATGAGCAAAACCGGTCGTGATATCAGTAAATAAAAGTGGAAATAAGTACAAAGGAATATTGTGCTATAATTTAGAACTTTGACTGAAGGTGTTTGATGGAACTTTAATATCAAATTTGAATTATTTTGATTCTGTACACTTCATTATCAGCAATAATAATACTGTGCGATTCACTTTTATGTTTGTATATAAACGATACAAACCGTTTGCTGTCCGTCAGTTCAAATGCATTCGTGCACTTGATAAAATCAGAAAATGCGAAAAGGCGAAACCCGGGTCGTTATCGACACAATTTATGGAAGTGTACATAATCAAAATAATTCCAATTTTAATATTGTGTTTTTCTTAGTATAATGAATGTTCACTATGTATTGACAGTGAATACCCTAAAAGTAATTAATCAGTATATGAAATATATATCGACTGTGGAAAGGAAAAAGGACGTAACCCACACATATCAAACAACCTTGAAGTGCACGGATACTTCTAAACTGGTGTTTAATTGACATAACCTAATATTAATTAGAGAAATTGTCTCGGAAAAACCTTTATTTCAGTGTTTTTTCTTGGTTTTAATTTTTTTATAAGGTCAGGTTTTTCTAACTTAAAAGCTTAATTTCGATACTTATTCGGCATCTTCAGCTTCCATCTTTTTGATAGAATGTGTGTCAAGTTGTATACATTGTGATTATCGAAAAAAAGCTGTTTTGGAAAATTGAGGGTTACGTCCTTTTTCTTTTCCACAGTCGATATGTATTATACAAATATACTATTGAGAAATATTGTTGTTATAAAATTTAACATTTTAAATAAGTTTTTTTATTCTTTCCGTTTCGTTTAAACGAGAATTTTGATGTCACAGGGCTTTTGCGTTTTACGAAACGATGACATGTAGTATGAAAAATGAACATTTTGTTGTAAATAAAGCATGACATTTTTGACAGAAAGTTTTTGCCAGAAAGAGGAAGATATATGAATTGAAAGCGAACTATACAACTAAATTTATGTACATAAAACAATTTTCTATGTTAAAAATTCTTGTCATTAAAATAAATGAGATGCAAGTTTGTATTTGGTTGTCACATATTTGGCGTACAGTTTTATGCGCGAATTGTAAAGGCTTTGGATATAAATGATAAAAAGTAAAGAAAGAATAATAGCGTCGTGAAAGTAGTACCGGCGTGAGGTTATTTGGCGCCCTAGGCAACGGTTATTGGCGCGCCCCCTTTTAAACAAACTGTGAAATATTTTTTTTATATGCATGTCCGCTCTCAATGTGAATCATATGGCCTCCTAATGAAGGTATCTCAAAAGAAGTTTTTTACGAGAACTGTTTCTTAGTCAGTCGCTCAACCAACCTTTTTCGAAGTATATAGAATACGATACATAATTATAACGGACAGATACAAGTATAAACTATTATTTGTTATTAGAATATAAAAAATAATTTGATTACTCAAGTTATGCGCCCCTTAATGATTTGCGCCCTAGGCGATTGCCTTTTTCGCCTATATGGTAGCGCCGGCCCTGCGTGAAAGTATTAGTGGTTAGGTAGCCGCTACCTTTAAAATTTTATAAACGTATATAAACGGGTCATATGGTGCAGCGGTAAGCGTTGTTGGCTTCCGTGCCGGATCTTACGGGAACGAGCCCCAGTATGAACAGCATTTTTTTTCAATCTGTCATCAAAGGCATGGGTTTTTGCGATCTCTAAAATATCCTTCCTACACTTCCAATAGAGATAAGTTAACCAAGAGTCCTATCCTAGCTTTATCATTCGATCGCTACACGCCTCGAAAAAGAGAGGTTAAGAACTGCGTCACGGACCCGGAGTAGTTACAAGTTGGTTCGAGATATTTACAATTTATTAAATAAATACGTATTTTTAAAGTTACATTTTTATTATATTGCAATGACAATATGAATTATTTATTCTGCAGTGAAAATGCAATAGAATATTTGATCGAGATTTTTAAAGCTATAGCTTTATTATTACACCATGTCCGCTCCCAATATGGAGCATATGGACTCCTAATGGAGCTTATCTCAACATAAATGTTTCTACGAGAACCGTTTGTTACTCAGTTGCTCAACCTCTCTTTTTCCAAAGAGAGTAGGAATAGAAAGAAAGGGCTAGGACAGGACTAGCGGTAAGCTTATCGCTCTCGATACACTTCGTTCATAGGATATGATGGATGGGAGGAGGAAGAAGGAAAAACATCACATACATCCATGCCTTCGAACAGAAATTCATAAATCGATTAAAAAATCAATTTATAAAACTATAAATACTGGGATTCGAACCCGTAACCTCCGTAACCGAAGCCAACGACGTTGACCACTCGACCACACAGGCGGCAAAGCTATAGCTATAGCTTAGAAGTATTAATATTGTGTTTGGTCAATATAAACATATAAAAGTGAGTATTTCTTTTAGGAATGTTATCATTTCACTCTCTTGAAGCTCGAAGATCGTTTTCAAGCTTAAAGCATTTTTCTCTTCTCCTTCGGGGCCGAGTTAATAATCCTGAAATTCTCATGACTATTAATTTACATGCTCCCAATTTATTTTCACGTGGGCGAAATTATGAGCGAAAACTTTTATTTCTAAAAACTTATACCTCGCTTAGGAGGTTTGAGTCACCAGTTCCTAGGGCCGTTCGATTGATCAACTCATTGCCTAGTGAAGTGGACATTTTTGGTGATAGTATTTGTGAACTGTTTGTGAAATTTTACTATTTTATTTCTTGATTTTTTGTGTTGATTTTTATGTATTATGTAATTTTATTTTATATTCTGTGTCTTTTATTTGTCAAGTACATGGCGAATTGGCGTAAGCTGTTATGTCATGTACCATATTTTTAATTTTAAACAATAAATAAATAAATATAAAAAGTGAGTATTTCTTTTAAACTCGGTCAATAACTGTGAATGTATAAAACTGATTAGATTAAGTTTAGTTTTTAACATAGAACTGGCTTGAGGTTAAAATATAAATAATGGTTATTCCTTATAAATAGATTTTTAATATAGGTACTGGGCGTCAAATATTAATATTGTTCAGAAGTTTATTTTGATACTGACCAGATAAATACAACATTTTTTTATATTATCTTGCACCCGGTCGCATTTTTACAAGATGTCGGAAAAAAGTTGAAGGTTGCGAAATCTGTTATTTTGGCCGTTCGCCAAAGGATTTTATGTTAAATGCGAAATTGTCAGTGGTGAAAGAAGACTTCAATAGAGACTTTCTCCTGGGACGAGTGTAAAATGACATACAGATTACTTGTGTTTGTTTTTACGATCTTCGATATTTTTTTCCTTACCATCACTTTTTATGTACATACATGCAGTCGCTGTTTCAAAGAAGCTTTCCAGACTGGAATAAAAATCAACTTATTTACTCAGAATGTTCTTGGCCCGATACAGAGCTGCACTGAATAAATAATTAACAATGATCAACAGATCAGCTAAAAATACCCGTGATGAGCAAAACCAGTTTTGATATTAATAAATACGTAGTCTATTAATGAGTTCTATTGTAGTGCCGGGTCATAGCTTCGAGTCCCAGTATGAACAACATTTTTTCGATTGATGTATCGATTTCTGTTTGAATGTATGGGTGTTTTTGATGTCTGAAAATTCCCGCCCACCCTTTTCGATCCTTTAATAACTGGGTGTGGTGAAAGCGATTGTTAACCACTAGTCCTGCCCTGGCCTTATCTTTCTATCTCTACTACTCTCTTTGGATGAGAGAGGTTTAGCGACTGAGTAACAAACTTCTAATGAGATACCTCAGTTAGACCATATGCTTCACATTGGGAGCGGTCATGGATAAAAAGAGTGCCTAATTTTTAATATAATGCCTTTTCACCAAGAATTGAAAATAACATCTAAAAATTGATATATTGTGCTTAAAAAAATTTACATATTTAAATGTCAATTTTACTATCAGATAATTATATTAAAAATACCATTATATATATACATATATATTTACATTTACACTGATTAAAAGGGCTAATTCCATAAGCCAACCGAAGGCAGTAGATATAGTGGTAACTGGTAACGCATCGCGTTTCCACTCTGAGACGAAGGGTTGAAATCCCCTGCCAAAAACGCTCAAATATTGATGATATCTAAGGGTGCAGGTATTTATTACCCAAAGTAGACTGAGTAAGGGTCTTCGCTCTTATCAACTTTCGTATATTTTGTCAACATGTTGTCTAAAAGGATTTTAGGCGATTGGTTTATAATCAGTCATCGTGATATATATGTATTTTATATAGAATATTTATATTTTTTGACAAATCTAATTGACTACTTAAAAAATATATTTATTTGTTCATATAACTCATAATTAACAAAAAAATAACGATTGAATTTGATAATATGATTCTGGTCGATGGTAAGTAACAAGTTTGACAACATACTAAAGACTTATTTGTGTTAGAACGGCAATAATGCATATCAATTATAATTATCTGTTTAATATATAAAAATGAATATTCGTACTTTAGGCGTTGGGAATACACCGATCATCCGATTGCAATAAAACTTTGGCAAACTTTTTGCTTGCACTTCCGGGAAGGTTATTGGCATAGTAAAATTAGTTTACAGTAGGTGGCGCGTGTGTTTATTGTAAATGTCATTTGTATTATCATTAATGTTCGTTTGTTTTTTTATCCTCCTCTTCTTGCTTCCCGTTTTTATTTTTATAATATTTTTTTTACCATGTCCGCTCCCAATGTGAAGCATGTGGACTCCTAATGGAGTTTATCTCAACAGAAGTGTTTCTACGAGAACTGCTTGTTGCTCAGTTGCTCAACCTTTCTTTTTCCAAAGAGAGTAGGAATAGAAAGAAAGGGCTAGGACAGGACTAGTGGTTAGCTAATCGCTCTCGATACGCCCCGTTCATAAGATAGGATGGATGGGAGAAGGAAATTCAAGACATCACATACATCCATGCCTTTGAACAGAAATTCATAAATCGATTGAAAAATCAATTTATAAAACTGCCCGTACTGGGGTGCGAACCCGTGCCCTCCGTAGTGGTAGCCAACGATGTTGACCACTCGACCACTCAGGCGGCATAATATTATAGCATGTTAGAATATTAAAATTAAAATCATTCGTACTGAAACAAGCTTTGCGAAAGTAAGATTGAGAGTTTTTCTGAAAGAGGCAAACACGTGTCACTGTTATTAGCACAATACATGGAATAATATAAGTTATTTTAAATTTTATTTTAAAATGATCTTTCACAAAGTTACCGTCGAATCTATCGAAAGTATAATATTAGTCCTAGTCAGTTAAATTAACTCTTATCCTAACGCGAAATACTCTTTGAAGGTTTCAAATGCTTCACATTTGAGTTGGATATCTCAAAAACACGTATATCCGCGGTCCCTCTGCCACTGTGTATTTTTATATTTTGAAAACGAGCTTGAAAAGTCCAAATCCTATTGGACGGTTTTGCGAGAGATTTTTATGTCAGCCAGTAAATTTTTTTACGGCTTTTTCTGCATTGTCTTATTTACGATACCCGCCCGAAAGTTTAATGGAAAACGTATGTCAGTAAATTCGATGTAAAATGCTTTTAAAAAAACTGCCCTTTACATAATATACATTATGGAGGGATGGAACGTTTTTATATAAGGTGTATTTGCTACGTTAGAGAAATTTTAGCTACGGTAGAGTAACTTCACAAAGTACACTTTTATAGGACAGACAATATTCACAAGTACTTCAGGAAATAAATTCTAAAATTTGGTATATTGTATTTTTTTAACACCAAGTGGGTCTATGTGGAACTTGCCAATACTGATTTTGAGTGAAAGCAGGATTGTGGAGTAGTGAAAAATAGTCCGACACTGAATGAGAAAAAAAATAGTTCATTTATACAAAGACTAATTTAATTTTGTCCGACTCCACAACCTAGATAGTAAAAAATCAACTCATTAAATTCTTTTTTGTATTGTAATAATGTAAATCTTTAAAAGCTAATTTTGATTTGCCCCGTTTACTTATTAAAAAATAACCTTACTTTTATCACTATATTGGTTTTTCATTTTCACATTGATTCGATTTCCGAAATAAATCAAGATTTTTTTTTTTCAAATTAAAAGGTCTGTATTTTTAAAATTTGATTACTCAATTGATCCTTAAAACAAGATGTAGCGACATAAATTAGCTTACTGTCAGTCTTTTCTTAACCACATCATTATGTTATCCTTTCCATAGACAGACATGTTTTTAGAATAAAATTTGACCGTCTGAGTATAATAATTTCTCACTACAATACTTCATTGTATTTCTACAGGCTGAAAAAAATAACTGCTTCAATATATCGATTTGATCGTAAAGAAAATTTGAAGAGGCTAATTTGGAATAATAGCAATATAAGCACTTGATAACTGATATAAAACATACAACTAAATTTCAATGTTTATGTTTAGTTTTCATTAGATAAAAATAATAACTATAAAAAAACAAATAATTATATATTTTACAAATAAAAATACTATATATAGATAAAAATAATGTTAACCGATCAGATAAGCATAACCCCAATTGATTGCAGCTCGAGGTTACTGAATCAACCATCAGTGTCAAACTAGTAATGTCTACGAATGAGAACTACAACCACTACTAAAACAAAACAAAAACCAAATACCACACACCCGTTTACGCCCAGGTAAATCCAGGACACTACGCAGAAAATGCAGCATCAAAATACACCAGATGAAAGGGAAATTAGAGCACGGTTCCACCGGCCCCAGAATTTGATGTCTATATATCAATCAAAAGACCACTATCTTCGCTGTTGAAATCTGTTTTGTAAAATCGTATTATATCGATTGTACGTTATATATATTTATACTTTTAAATATATAACTTTCGCCCAGCACACACATTCTGACGATATTAACATGAAAGCTTCTTTTGTAAAGCCTCCAGCTTCGGGCTTTCGAACTGTTTACAACCATAAAACATTTTTCGTTTGGTATTGTAGCGCAAAAACTTTTACCGAGCCCGCATCACGAATATCATAAAGGTTACCACACAGAACTGCCTCCCTGGTAGGTGAAAGGAAACGTTTTATTTCACAAAGATTTCTTTGTCGATCGCCATTTCAGCATCACGCCATTTATGTTACGGATGGATTATATTACAAATTAATAACATAACTTCTAACTTAAAAGTTCAATTGTTATATAACGAGCTACTTAGTGAGTACTGTTGTTTATGTACTCAAATGACATCGGGTCCGTAGCACAGTAGCCAACGTTCCACAGATTTTAATCTCATTAAGAACAGCACTTTTTCAATCGATTGATCAATTTCTATTCGAAGACACAGATAGTTGTACCCATCTTCGCAATCCTAAATTAATGAGTGGTAGTGAGAGCTTATTATTTAACCACTAGTCTTGTCGTAACCCAATCCTTTCTATCCCTCCCTATCCCTTAGCTGTAACTGAGTAGCAAGCAGTTATCTTAGAAACACTTCTGTTGAGATACCTCCATTAGAAGGCCTTATGTTCTACATTGGGGCAGATGTGGATTAAGAAAAATACATCACCTTGTATGAGCCCACGCGTCTCTCATTATCTAGGTCTTATTTTGCTCCTAATTGGGTTATAATTAAATTTAGAGTCAAGCTCGTAACTGGATTTGGCTATCACTGTAAGATGGCTGTAAGTTGCGTAAGCTTAGCTTATAAGTTGTATAATGAATTGTACGAAACTTTGTTCATGCTCTCTTTACTGAAAATAATAAAATAATTGCTTTTTTTCCTGTGGGTCAAAGCACTGAGCAATGATACTATCCGTGAAGCGGGAACATTCGCTCCGAAGATCTGTTTAAATATTCATTAATGGATAAAAGTGGAAAAGTTGGCAAACCTACTTCAGACATAATTCTCTTTGTTTTTTTATTTTCTTATTTCTTCTCCTTTCAATGGCTGATAAAAATACGATATGCTTAGAATCTTTAATACGTAAGAAACACGCCAAAGTTCCATTATTAGGAATTATTGTATTTTTCGTCAACTAGACGAAGTCCACTCACCGAAGAAAACCACTCACTACTCAAATCTTTGGGTATTCCCATGAGCTTATCCTTTTCGCCAGCAATGGCTTTAGACTCAGTGATACATTTATTTAATATATAAACACGAAACACTCATTTACTAAGCGTCAGATCAAGTTCACCCGTGCACTTGAACGCCTGAAGATGCCGAAAGGCGAAACCCGGGTCGTAAGTGACAAAATCTGTGGGAGTGTACATAATTTGAACGATTCAAATTTAATATTGAAATTCCACCAAGCACCTTCAGTCGAAATCTTAAATTATATCAATAGTGCTAGTAAAGCAAGATTGGCTGAACTCTATAGTAAATTAGTGTTAAAGTTTTGTGTTGTTAGTCAAAATTTGTGGTTTAATAACAGTTGTTTTATAAATAATATCATAAAACCTTTGCCGACAAACAAATAAATATAATTTTTAAAACCAGTCACTACTCAAATCTTTGGGTATTCCCATGAGCTTATCCTTTTCGCCAGCAATGGCTTAAGACTCAGTGATACATTTATTTAATATATAAACACGAAACACTCATTTACTAAGCGTCAGTTCAAGTTCATCCGTGCACTTGAACGCCTGAAAATGTTGAAAGGCGAAACCCGGGTCGTAAGTGACAAAATCTGTGGGAGTGTACATAATTTGAACGATTCAAATTCTAAATATATATCATACAAAAATACGAAGGAGAAACATATTTTCGTTTTATGTTCGATCTACCCATCAAACATTTTCCTATATTGTGGCTAAATAAACAAATATAAGTAAATAAACATGTTTTCTAGGCCAAGAAAATATGCGAGTGGCAATAAATAGTACATACTTCTAATAACAATATTTTCGAATATACAATAAATCTAGAAAAACAAGAAAACTTTTTCCATATTAGCATATGAATTGAATAAGGTCATCCGAAAAAATTAAAATTTTCCGCAACAAGGACAAGAGCCAAGTTTTCCAGAACGGCTTTTATTTATGAAGGAAATCTTTTCAGAGCAAATTCCACTTCCTTTTGATTTTTTTTTTAAATTATTATCACAATATACCAACATAAATATGCGTTAAAATTTATTGTTTTTGTTGCCTATAAACATTTTCTTTGTATATATGATCTTCCCTTCACTTAAAATGATTTAAAAAATAGTTTATATGGTCAAGTTGCAACAAGTCAAAAAATGTAATTAAAAAACTTTGCAGTCAATTTATCACTCTGTCAATCGATTCAATCAAATTATCGAATCTGATATGTTTGTTATGTATCAAATTGTATTTGATTTATTCTTACGATTGTTAAACAACATTTTCCTTCATCATTACTGTGCGTCAACTAACTATGTATTGCTGCTAAAGAGTTTACGACAATTGTTTTTTTTTTATAATAGAAGAAAGATCGTAAATTTTGATAAAAGAACGCAAAATTTTATCCTCAATATAAATTATTTCTCGAGCATCAATACAAAGGTAAAAACAATATTCAGTTCGGCTCAATAGCTCGCGAATGAAGTACATACTTACAGTAAATTTATAGATCTATTTCCGATTACATGATAACGAAAAATACTCAAGTAGCTGGTTTAAGTGTTCTTCCTTATTAAATTTTCATATGATATATTATACGATATGAAGATTTTGACGTCGGCCGGATGTTGAACGGAATTTATTGCAGGCGTTCAACGGATATTAAGGGAATTATTCAGGTCAAGCTATAAATTGACTACTATTACAGCCATTCCGTATTGTGGTTTCAGCGGCTAGACCCATAAAGCATCGTTCCAGCGTTCACGTAGCACTCAGCTAGATTCGTAGAATGGTGGTATTTAATTACATGAATGGAGGTGGCGGTCCCGCGTTGGGTACAATCAGAACCTTTTAAAGGGGTGAGAAAGAACGGCGGTTGACCTGGTCCTTAAGATATCAAGAGCCTCGATTTTGGTTACCCACGATAAATATTTTCAAATTACAAAACACATGAGAGAAAAAAAATATTCCTTTGTATTTATTTATACTTTTATTTATCAAGATCAGGACTGGTTTCGGTCATGGCGAGCATTGTCAGCTGATAAGAAATATAATTAAACAGTGCTAGTTAAACATTTTAATTATATTTATTATAAGTTGACAATGCTCGTTATGAGCAAAACCAGTCCTGATCTTGATAAATAAAGGTGGAAATAAGTACAAAGGAATATTTTATTTTTTTTAATTAATATAATGCCTTTCTACCAAGTTTTGACAGTGAACATGAGAAAGACAGAAGAATTCGAACATTTCCATAAAGTTTACATTTAGAATTTTGACCATGAATAATGAGGAATGAAATGGACTGATAAAGTTGAATTATCATATATTATCAGATAATTATTAAATTAAATGTTTGACTTCACAAGTGCTTAATGGCATAATTGTCAAGTAATAAATGTAATTGAACTTTATTAATATTAAAAACAACTCAAAAAGCATTCATATTTTCTTTTATATAGTTTTGAATTGTCTCTCGTGAATCTTTTTTTTTTAAGAAATTTTAATAATGGTTTTATCCATTCTTTAAACTTAATTATTTATATTTTAAACGCGATATGTGCTTACAAAATAATTCAATTGTAGTATTTTAGTTTTTTCTAGTTTTAGTATCTACATTTAGACGAGAAAATAATAGTTTTCAGAATCGATCAAACGACCAGTTGGGCATCCTTGTAGTGTAAAACCACTAGACGAGCAAAGTTTTCTATTTAGTTTATATTAAAAAAGTATGTATTGTGAAAATTGTATACATGTGGTAAGTTATCCCTTTCATGGAAACAAAAATTAAAATATTATAATATCGTTTTTAATATCAAATCAATTAATTCTCTTTTGAGTGAGTACGAAAAATCTAAAATGAAAAAAGTTTTCCATGTTGTAAGATATTATTAGATGGGAGACAATTATGTTTGCCTGATGAAAAAAGCTGGCAATTGAAAAGAAAAAGCTGTCAAATATGAAAACAAATTTTGATTTGCGAAGAAGGCAAACGAGGAAGGGGTGGGTTGGCATTGTTCGGAAGAGAAAGTTTTGTCTTCGCTTTGAACGAATCTCGAGATTTGGTGGTCTGATGTAAAACTTTATTGTATCAAAAAGTGCTGATTCTATGTTTCCTCGCGATTTTGCTTCAAACGTATTTTTTGTTTAATAACATAAGGGTATAAAAAACTGGGTTCAAATAGCAAAAAAGTGCCATTATACTAAAAAAACATTCGTAGTAGTAAAGTCTTACTACTATTGTGTCTGTAGCTATGAAAACTTTAAAAAATGCTTAATCATATGTGACAAAAAAATATATATTGAAATTATTATTAAGTAACTACTTAAGGCGTGGTATAGTCTTTTTGGTTGCATATTTGTATTTTAAGAAGATAAAAATATTATGGTGTATATTTACTGAGCTGAAGATACTTTAAGACGTGTAAGATATTATAATGCATCCAACTCATTGCTTCCTAAAAAACCACTTGACTCACTTTAGCTCTCAAGGGCTCAATGTCTCAGTCAAGTGGTACTGTTACCTGACAAAAAAATTAAGCTATTTAAAAAAAAAACTAAATAATGCTTAGTTACTGAACGGTTGAAAAATGCGAAAAAACGTGAAAAGAATAAATTACTAAAAAAAGCCTATTGTAATCGAATATTTTAATGAACTGTAATTTTATGTTATTGATATTGTTTCAGAGCTTTAAGTCTAACGCAGTTACATAACAGGCTCATAACGACCACTGCAAATCCCATAAATATAGAAACATGGAAACTGGTGTCTGGCTTTGACATAAATAATCTACATTACGTTGTTACAAGCACCCTTAAAATATTACCAGAAGTTTGTATACAGAGTGTTTCCTTTGTGCCATGAATTTGTTTGCTAAAATAAAGATATTTAAAACCATTCAATGCTTCATAAAATTTATTTTAAATGTATTAAATTAAGCTGGTTGCGGTAAGCCTGCTCTCTTTTTGAAGGAATTAGATATGTCCCGGGACTTTTTTGGAAACTGTCCGGGAATTATGACTGTGATTTATAATGTGCTAATAACATGTACATTTTAATTTTGAAAAGAACGATTCTTGTGGTTAAGAAACACTCAAAAGGACTGATGTGTATTGAATGAAAGCAGATATAAGAGAGGAGCCCCAAGAAAAACGGACACGGCATGGTCGGAACGTGACACTTACCCGGGGTTTTAACAAAATTAAGTATGCATATGTAAAAGGGATCTGATAGAAAAACGTTTGGGATTTATAATTTCGTAAAAGTTTCAAATACCACGTGTATAATAACGTATTAATATACCACGTATTGTAATAAAACTGTAGCAAAAGCAAATTACAAAATATTAAAATTAAATATTCATACCTGATATTGTTTTATATACAATTTTTTTTTCACTATTTCACAAAGATACCAATGTCTCAATAGGACAAAAAAGGTCTTAAAGCTGTATTGTGAAGTTACGGTCATAAATTTACTCCTGACGGCTTCATTGATATTTTTTCATTACATGTACCGTTATCATCCCTTCTTAGTAAAAATTAACCGTAAGAATTGCACACATCCATTACATAAGAAAAATAATTATTATTAGACATTGTATTAAAAATTCGAGATTTTTACTAGTGCGTACTTTCAAAAGACGCCGAGTGTATGTAATACATAAAATAATACGTAATACATACATGTAAATATTTAATTTAAATAAAATTATAATTTAATTAAAGGAGAAATAAAAGTCTCGAGTCCCGGGATGTCTCAAGACTTTGACTTTATCACGCCTCGAGTCCCGGGACTTTGAAAACACCGATACTTCAGAATCCTTACTCTCTATCAAGTATTGAAAGTGGACACCTTAAAAGTGATATTATAATCTATGTTATAGGAATAGATACAACAGTGTTAAATATTCCGAATTCAATAGTAGTTTCTGTTTAGTTTTTACTTACTCATTACCCTTTCTTTAGCATTGGGTATGAATACAAACCTTTTGCCTAACCTTTTATTCATATTTCACCATTGCTGAACAGCGAAGATAAGCAATGGATAAATTATTGTTATTCATTTACTTTATAAGTAAAGATAATGAAAAAGTAGCACATTTACTTTTCTGTTATATAAATACCATAACTTTTAAAATATTAGCCCAAAGCTCTATAGATGCTTATCTAAGATGCATCTTACTATCCTTGAGTTTCGAGAGTTTGTAAATTGAATGTTAATTAAATATTAAGGACGCAAAGAGGTATGTTGTTTTCATTTAAGGAACAAAAAACCTTGCGTACCGTAATACATCGCAGGGAAAATTCCACCATTCTTTATTAAACAGATATCCGGAACCTTGACGAAAAGAGTGACGCGAAGGAGAACAAAAAGAAGAAGAAAAATGTCAGGAGAGGTGCCAGATGTTCTTTGTTTACGACCATCGTAAACTTCCTCTTTGAACTTACTTCCTAGAGCAGACGTTGGGAACTTTTTAATTGTGGTCATTCAAAATAATAATCATTTTTCCTTTTTTATAATACCGATGGAAACAATTTTTTTTTATTCAATGGGCTTTAATGTTATAATTCAAAACGTTTTACCTACGTGACAACGATTGTAACGTGAAACAAAAACATTGAATTTTTAACGAATATTAATACGTAATTATAATTTTAATTAAACCCAAAAAACTAAATTTTTGACTAATGATAAATATTCTTTTTTAATAATTGAAAACAGGATTATCTTTTAAACGCGCTATTTTGGAATAAACACCCGCAGTTTTTATGTATCCTTTTATTTTCATACTCGTCGCATGATTTTATATGATTTAACTCATTTTTTAAGCGACTTGTATTTATAGAGTTAAAACTGTAGCGTATCAACCGCGTTAATTAAAATTATATAAATTTAGATAAATGATATTACTGAATGATTAATCCCGGGAATGAATAACCACCAATCCCGAGATCCCGGGGTTAGAAAAAGTTTCTTCCTTGGTAGCTACTAAAATAATTGTAATATATAAAATAAAAATAACTTTGATTATTCCACGTATTGTGTATCAAAATGTGACACGTGTTTCGCCTCTTTCAGAGGCATCCTCAGACAACTACTTTCGCATATGTTTGCTTAAGTACAAATGAATGAAATTCGTACTTAAGCAAACATATGCGATAGTAGTTGTCTGAGGATGCCTCTGAAAGAGGCGAAACACGTGTCACATTTTGATACACAATACGTGGAATAATCAAAGTTATTTTTATTTTATATTAAAATGAACTTCCACAAAGTTACCGCCGAATCCATCGAAAGTATAATTATAATATTATTGTACACAACACAAAAATCATTATATTCTGTTACGTAACTCATAACAGTAACATATTATGTAGTTTATAATCATTTTATTATTTAACTGTCCTTTTTTTCTTTTTATTTTAATTTATTTTAATTTTAAAAGAGTATCAATCAATCAATGAAGGTTTAATTCCGTCACGTTGATTTCCAGTTATATGATACATTTTTTCACCATGTCCGCTCTCAATGTGTAGCATATGAACTCCAAATTGAGTTTATCTAACATAAGTGTTTTTACAAGAACTGGTTGTTAATCAGTTGCTCAAACCTTTCTTTTTTCAAAGAGAGTACATATTGATAGAATGATATGCACAAAACAGTACATCCGTTTTGAGAATATGAAGGGTGAGAGGGAATTTAAGACATCAGGCCTTCGGACAGAAATTCATAAATCAATTGAAAATCAATAAATAGAAATTGCCCGTACTGGGATTCGAACCCCTGACCTATGTAACCGAAACCAACAACGTTGGTTTCTCAACCTTGCAGCCGGTAATATGGACTAATCCTTTTCGCCAGCAATGACTTTAAAGTCAATGATACATTCATTTCTTATATTAACACGATACATTTACTAAGCGTCAGTTCATCCGTGGAGTTGAACGCCTGATTTTTTTGTGTGAATTACATAATTTGAACGATTCAAATATAATATAAATGATACAAAATAGTGCCATTGTCTTATACGCGTACTATAGGTTGGTTATAGACGCTTTGTCTTAGCTTTCTAACAACACAAGAATGCTTCTTTGGCAAGCGCGGGAGCTTAAAGCGCGCATATGCTTCGTGAGCATAATAAAAAAAATCTACGTACCGACTACCGACCCAAAATCTACACTGTTACAACTTGACAATGTTCTTGCCTTTGAAAATATTCCTATTTCGTAAAATTACGTAAGTGAAAATCAGAAATGTGTCTTAACAAAGCAGGTTCCATTAAAATATTCTTCTCATTGTGTTATGTACACTCAATACCATAGCATACTATGCTTATTCTCTATGACATTCTATTGCATTCATTTGAAATTGTTTCATTCTAGAATAAAACAATTGAAGTATGAAACTATTGATGGATAAAAAAACAATTGCAAACTTGAATCTCACCATTTTCTTTTTGATTATTAGATTGATTTATAAAGTGTAAATTATGTTATCAGAATAAAGTTTAACCAACATATAAAAGTGTTTCAGTAAAAATTATAAACATAACAATTGATAGATTTAAACCAGGGCTGTGGAGTCGCAACAAAGACAACTCCGACTCCGACTCCGAGGAAATTTTTCAATAATTTCATTTTAACTTATATATATATATATCATCAGATCATCTTTAGTCAGCCAAGCATGAAATGTTATCACTTTTGACTATTTTGTTTCAATACACATCATTAAATATATTTTTCAAAAAAAAATCGAGCCGCTCATTTTTCACGACTCCGACTTCACAGCCCTGATTTAAACGCATTCATAAAAAATAATATAGTATAAGTTTAATTTAGTATTTCAACTGGACGTGCTTGATGGAATTTAAATTTCAAATTTGAATTGTCTGAATGCTGTACTCTTCCGTTAATCTTGTCGTTAACGACCCGGGTTTCGTCTTTCGGCATCTTTAGTTTTTTTTTTAATTAAAAAAAAATGTTTGACATTACAGCTTACGGCAATGCGTCAAATATTTCTGAAATTGAAAGATCATACGAGATATACTCGATGAGAATTTCCGTAAGTCACATGAGATTAACTCAAGGAGAATTTACTTCACAAGCACCCATGTCTTAGATCTCAAATGAAAATTGATAAAATCCAATTTGACATTGAATTTACCGGGAATCGAACCCAGACCCACCTGATCGGTAGAGCAAGCTCTAACCAACTATACCACAGCGGGCGGCAAAATTTTTACCAAGTGCACCATTGTACTCGTGTAGTGTAGTTCAAGTACATTAGTGCACTTGATAAAACATGAAGATGCCGAAAGGCGAATCCCGGGTCGTTAACGACAAGATTAATGGAAGAAAGAGTAGAGCTTTCAGACAATTCAAATTTAATATAAGTTTACTTATATTTTGCAATATATTTTTTTATTCATGATCGCTCCCAATTTGGAGCATATGTCCTACTAATGGAGGTATCTCAACAGATTTTTTTCTACGAGGACTGTTTGTTACTCATACGCTCAAGCTCTCTTTTTCAAAAGAAGGTAGTAGGGGTAGAAAGATAAGGCTAGGGCAGGAGTAGTGGTAAACCAATCACTCTCGCTACGCCCAGTTATTGAAGGATCGGAAAGGTGAGAAGGATTTTTAAGACAACACAAACACCCATACTTTCGAACAGAAATCAATATATCGATCGAAAAAATGCTGTTTGAGGGACTCGAAGTCCTTGAAATCCGGCACGGAAGCCAAACACACTAAACGTTGCGCCATATGACCCGACTGCAATAGATTATACACATTAAATTGAAATATTACTTTTTTAAACTCTTGTAGCTCTAATGTCAAAGAAAAATAATAGAAATATTTAATTTAAGCCACAAAGCTTTGAAATAGTCTTGAAAAAAATGAGAACAATGTTGCTAGTCTCGCCTTGGTCCATTTGTCAACGAAATGAGAAAGGCGAAAAAGAAACTTTAAAATCCACTAGGATTTTTTCACAATTTCGTAAAGTGCTTTTGTTTATTTTTTTTGTAGTCATTTTCTTTGAGCACAGCTATTTTCCTTGGAAGTACAACATATACGTTATATGATTATTGAATTTTTCATACCTTGAAGTACAAAAATGTTTTAACTGATGAAAGTAATCATTGACGAAATAATTTGAACGTTTCAAAATATTATCGGCAATATTCACAAGTTACAAAACAAGTTATATTTATTTAAAAAATACCCCAAAAGAAAACAAATCTTTTTTCAAACTTTTAAAGAGACATGTTATGTCGTTTGTATTTTTATTCATATTAAGATAATATGTCAAAGTTTTACAAACTTTTTCAATTCTCTCGTGTGTCAAAATGTGAGTGTTTTCCAAATAACTTTTGATTCTAATACAAAATCAAATAAGCTGACGCATAAAATATGAAGAAGTCTCTTTTGACAAATATATCACTGTCAATTTTGAAGTTTTGCGAAACATACTTTTTCCAATTTTACAATAGATTATTTATGCATAAGAAAATACGAAGTATTACAGACTGTATGTGTCTATCTTATTGATAATTTATTATTTCGTACCCAGTGCTTCAACATGAAATAAACGTAGAATTTTATATTATATTCATTATTGATAGTTTATTTCAAACTATTAATAATCTTGTTAGCATGAATTATGAAAATGAATTACAGAACATATTTTTTTAAATAATGTTAACTTATTTCACTACATTTTTATATAATTGTATTGATTTTACTTAACAATGAAATTTTGGTAGCTTCACCATGGTTAAAATGAATAATTCCAGCTAGGGTATTTGGATCTGTGTGATCCCGGGATTGACAATTTTTCAATCCATGCATTCCGGGATTGAACACTTAACCTAAAATAGTGTATAAATTAGGATTCGGGATTAAGAGAATTTTTGGTCGGCGATTTTGAATTCATGGGATTTTTATAAGAATTTTATGTAAATTTCAAAATTCCAGATATTTGCAGATTTCCCACAATTACCATCGTGGGATTTTTTTTGTTAACTCTTTCAAGAATTTTCGAATCTTAAATCCTAGAATTTTACGGATTTACCAAAAAGAACGCCACATTCGTGTTTTATTTTCTCAATCCCGAAATCCTGAAATCGAACGAGATCCTGGGATTGGATACCATAGTTCCAGCCTATCGTCAATAAAAATAAATAAAGTTAACAAGTACGTATTCCAGTTTATATAATTGATTGAATTTTCATTGTTATTTAGTAAAATGATAACTAAATTTTTTTTTTTTTTAGATTAAATTCACACAATCAAAGGAACGCCTGCAATAACAAGAAACACAATATTTTAAGGTATACATTGTATGAAACATGAAAAATATCGTATTTAATTCTAAGTAACAAAAGAGTAAACAATATTGTGACCTATGACGGTGTAAGGTTATTTCAAAGCTGAAAATAAACTGCCTCCATGACAACGTGCAGAAAAACAAAGCCTCCAACATGTCGGTGTCATATTCCCTCATTCACTCAGAGACGACAGGTGGGTACCAGTCTGGTGGGTTATGTTTCATATTGCTCCGAGCAAATAGGGGCGGAGGGCGGCGACTGAGTCTGTTTTTAGTAAACATTTGAGTGGGAGTAATGGATGTTCTCTTGAAGGCAAGGGTAGAATAGAGATGTTATTTTTTTACGCGTTGGGTTTTTCTACTGCTTTTCATGAGCTTTGTATTACAGTGTATATTATCAATAAACCTTTAAGAGAAAAATAAGTCTCGACCTTGGGTTGTTTTTGAAATACACTGAGTATTTTTCTTAATGTTTAATGCCAATTTATATAATATCTACCTGTTTAACGGCATTATCTTTTTTTCTAATATTTTTTTCATTTACCTCATTATGAGACGATAATTTTAAGACATTAGAGAAATGGACATATCCAGGAACGAACTTTGTTGAGATTATGAGGGCTTAATATAAGATTTATAGATATATGTATTTAAATAAAAAATATGTGTAAGGCTGTATTGTCTTTAAATCTTCTAAAACACCCCTATACGTTTCGGAAAAAAGCTGAACGCAAAGGAAGTAGGGTTTGACGGATTAAAAAAAAATGATTTGAACAATTTGATCATTTTAAAATACTACAATTAATGTTTATTAAAACCAATAAAATCAAATAAAACAAGATGAAATATGTAGTTGAATACATAAATAAATACGGTGAAAACATTAAATTTAGATTTATTAAAACATATTTTTGTGTGGATTTTGTTTTGTGTAAAACAAGGGTCGGCAACCTTTTGTTGTAAAAGTGCCAAATATTTTACATGGAGATTAGTGTGGGCCGCACTTGGATCACATGTCATTACACTGTGTACACATGCGTTGCGGCGAGAATCTTGCGGGCCGCACCACGACGTCTTGCGGGCCGCTGGTTGCCGAGCCATGGTGTAAAACATATTTCCCGACGAAGAATTACGAATAAAATTGTATAAAATGAAAGTAGGTTTTTATAACAGTGCTAATGTATATAATGAACTATCTTTTTTGTGTATTAACTTCGAAAACTAGTTTAAACTGAGTTTTAGGAAATATTTTTATTCGAAAACCAGTTTTTTCAAAAATTGGTCTTTCTATAGGAACTAATAGAGAGAGGATAATAATGTATTGACTAGTTTTCTCCGATTCATTCCTTTCTTAATTTCTTTAAAATGTATGATCTAAGATCTACCTTAACCACTTGAATACCAAGCGGACACAGGTGTCCGGAACATATGCAAGCGAACACGGATGTCCAAGACATTTAAAAAATCAAATACTTGGTATTCTAATAGAATATAAGCAATATTTTGATGAATATGTGTAGTGCTATCTATACTGAGTCATTATAGGTTTTTAAAATATCGAAATCGAGTGTATATTAGGCAAAATTATTTTTTTCAAAAACACGCAGTATCTCTGGGACATATTAATGATTTATTTGCGCGGTATTCAAGCGGTTAAGATTTTTTTTAGAAAAAAAAAATACACACTTTATTAAAACTGTATATTTATGCATCTCATTAAAAGTTTTAAAAAACGTTCGAAATATTTTTACATACAAAACATTCTACCTTAAACATTATAATCACAAATTTCACGCTTCGTATGGTTTTGTGTATATTAATTTGTTGCCAAAGTCGAGAAAAGTGATGTGAGGTTGAAGGTATGTTAGTATGGCATCTAATTTTGGATTGTTTACGCCAACATGTGTGCTCAGAGAGTCAACATTGGTGCTGAAAACAATATTACCTGAAAATGTGGTATTATAATGCATCGAGGCTGATTGTTTTTACAATATGGCAAAAGGTAAACAACAGCTCTTTTATGGCAAGGCCCCGGAATGTTAAATATTCATCTAAAATAAACTTCGATTTGTAATAAGATTTATTGGATTTATGTTAACGTTTCATCTGCTTGCTATCTGAACCGAGAGCAGCATTTCCTAAAGCTAAATTTGATTTTTCTTCTAATAATTAATACAACGTATAAGCAAAACGCAAGTACAAAAAATTCATTTTTGTGTTAAGTATGCAGAATTGTTCAGTATAACAAATTTTATTCAGGGGTGGGCTGGAGGGGGCTCGGAAGGGCTCGCGCAAGCTCTTTGTTTAATTTTACAAAGGCCGGCGAGCCCCTTGTCAATTTAAGAGAAAACAATATTCTCATATCAAATGAGTACGTAACTGCAATTTCTGAACTATATATTATCTAGGAAAGGAGTGGGCAACCTTTCCTTGGTCTGGGGTCAAATTATCATTCTGTCTCCGAGTCAAGGGCCGGACCAAATTATTAAACATATTAAAGTAATATTAAATTAAATTCTTACATTTTTTTTATTTATATGATGAACGACAAAATATTAATATTATATACTTATTACAAAATTTAGTGTGAAGATTGGCTTTGTACTTGAATTACGACACTACCAATATTAGCGTTGGTATTGCTTAATCATTATCAGGGCCGGACAAAATAGCTCGGCGGGCCGATGGTTGCCCATATATGATCTAGGACAACTTCAGTATGCATTGTAGTACATTTTTGACCATTTAAATTGATAATTTCACGGTAAATTAAATATTGTTACATATTATAAGTGTATTAAGTAACAATCAATTGCTTATTTCGGTATTGCATCGGAGTGAAAAAAACCTCTCTGCTACCCTAGAACATCAAGAATTGCTTTGATATAAAGCGAGCCACTTGTTAACGTATTGGTAGATCACCGCTGATTTTATCTGTTACAAAAAAACATATCTCCGTTTTTACTACGGTTAATTAATTATGTAAAACGTATCAGATAATTTAAATGTAGAAAAAAATACAGAGGAACGTATCAGTTGTTACATTTTCGGATTAATGGTTTTTTTTTCTTAACGTGTTGGAAAAAGACAAACGCATCTTTATATTATTATTGAAAGGACTCGATCTATAAATGGCTACCTAGTGAATTTTGATGTTGAAAAAATGTTCGAGTTATACAAAATTAAATGTGAAATATTTTGTTCACAAAGATGTACTTAAAACACATATTTATTCATTAATTTATCTACCGCGGAAAGATGTATGTGTCTTTTTTAACAATCATAAATAAAAAAGTCGAAAAACAAATTCTTAGAAGCAGTACGATGCTCACATTCAAAGAATAATTAAGGCACATAGAATATTGAATATTTTTAAAACTAGTTATTTTGAGAAAGATGAACACTTTGGCTTAAAAGTCGTTGGATATCGTTCACCGACAAACTCAAATTGAATGTTTTATTATTAACAATTATAAGCAAATTTATAATAAAAAATCTTAATTGTAGCTACAAAAAAAACTTTTAATAATATGGAGTCAAAGTAATTACAAATCTAGATTCCATCGAATCGAAGTTGTGTCACCACATACTTATAACGTTCCTGTGAAAATTTCATTAAATTAAAAATATGATATACGTTTAAAATTGATTTATTAACCGTAGTGAAATCTAAGTATAAATGTTTTTTTTTGTATGATATAAAATCGGTCATAGTTAACAATTCTGCATACTTAACTCAAAAACGTATCTTTTGTACTCGCATTTATTTTTTATATTACTTATGTTCATCACCCAACGATTATTCGCCACATTTCTTGTCATCGCATTATTAGCTTCAATACCCCTGTAATTAAATTTCATGATCATTTGCTCACTCGACCGGTTTATGCCTCGAAAATAGTGAAGATAATGGTTTTATATATTCATATACCTTCAAAGATCTAGCAAAATTTCTTTAAAATTTAATTAAAAGGTTTTTAATTTTTTGTATTAGTCATACACACTTTTACAAAGTCATATTCAAATATTGTGCAATACTTAATAATCTTGTAATAATTTTTTTTTTGAAAGCATTTTGAAGTTTTTCTTTAAACTTTGTCAGACTTATTGCGGTGTGTTTGATTATTTAATATATATATATATATATATTATTTTTTCAGGGCCTGAATTTATGTGATGTCAGATCTTAAAATAACTGAACGTGGAGCTTACCACGATTCCTTTCTTAGTCTCATAATTCTAGCCCTACTAATTCAGAAATAGAGACGTTGAGTGAAACAATAACAAACAATTTTTATACAATAACTTTTGTGGAGATACGCTTCATAAGAAGTCCGTATATTTTCTTATTTTGAGCATACGTAGTTATAAAAATAATGTTATCATATTGTATGGTTTTGATTGATGTCTTACAAAAAGGGTTTGTCTCAATAGTTTTTAATAAAACCGTGTGAGAGTTCGCTAGAATTTCACTAGCTTAGTAAGCATGTAGATAGGTGTCTTACAAAAAAAAAATGTCTCAATATGTTTGGGTGTCTAGTTTTTAATAATTCGCTAGTTCGCAAGAATTTCACTAGCTTATTAAGCACAATATATCACGTAAAATATGCTGACTTTTCAGGATCCAATTAACGTTGGAATTATAATTGTATAAATAATAAATCATCCGTTATCTAAAGCTTTATCTATGATTTGATTAATCTGAATAACAATTATTTCAAAGCTTTGAAGTATTGTCTTCAAACAAGCTGCATCAGCTTGAATAAATCAAAAGCTCCGCTGAGATGAATTTATTATTGTAATATGTGAAATTTCAAACGTCAATTATTGGCGTATATATCATACCACGAATGCTTTGAATATCAAAGCTACATAACAATACACGAGGTGTTTCCATTATGTCCTGACACATTAACGAGCTAACGTCTGCCTTTATATTTCAGACAGAGACGTGCACAATTATGAAAATACAAATATGGTTTGTGTACAGTGGCGGTTCCTGACCTAAAATCTTGGGTGGGCTAGAGAAAAGCATATTTCCACTTCACCTTATACATTAATCTTAAGCAAATTAACAAATACTACGACACTACTGCAATGCATAAATTATTATATAATAAAATCAATGCTAATGTAAGTAAGAAATATTAAAAAATTCATACGGGATCTTAAATCTCTCTCTTAAGTCTCTTTTAAAGTGAAAAAACAAGTACTAACAGCAATACAGAGCTAGCTGTCAGTGAGAGTCAATACCTGTCACTTTCATACAATACATCGATATTGGTATTTGTGTTTCAATGCATAAGTATGCGTCATGGGCTAAATCAGTTCAGCCCCCAACGAAGACAGAAACTTGTTAAGTTAAAGCACAATCGCGTGTATTAGGTGACGTTTCCGTACATACAAATACAATAAAAATCTAATCGTGCTTGATTGCGCCCCAGTGTAAAGAAATATTGTCTGTGGTTACGGGCTAGCCGTTGCTAGCCCTTGAGTGGTGTTGCCAGAGTGACGTAACGTCGCCTCTTCCCTGTGAAGTATTTATAGGGTTATTGTTTTTTTATGCCGGCTCAGTTTAAAATTATAATACAAAACACAATTGGGAATATGATTGTAGGTAGACGTAACATTGTTTTATATTGACAGAGGAAAATTAAAACAAAGATATTATATTCATTTGGGAAAGGTTAGTTACGCTTATAAATGTATTTATTTTGTTCAGCGGCCGAATTGCTGTTCATTTTTATTCAGCCATCTAAAGTTTTGGGTGAAAAATGCAGGTCGGGCTTAGCCCACCTAGCCCAGTACCTAGAACCGCCACTGTTTGTGTATGTTCGCTAAACAATAATAAAACTGTTGGTATATCTCACAAAAGTTATTCATAATCATATTTAAATAGTCGAAAATTTTATTTTAACTATTTTAAAGTGTGCTGAACGCGACAAATGATATGTCACTGTGTAAATTTCGGTTCGAACTGTCTTGAATTTCAATTATTGAATGATATGGAGACAATTAAAGAAAAATCACACGCATTGGAGCAAGATCAAGAAGGCGAAGAGAATATATATTATATAAGTGAGGAGAAAATATTTATCCTAGACATTCTAAGATAAATAGATGTCGTCATGAAGTGGTTTGAGAGTCGAAAAAAACGTAACTCTAGACCACGGTTTCTCAACCGGGGGCCACAGAGAAAATATAATTTTAGGGGAGCCACAGCACAGTTTGGAACAAATCCTGGAGGAGCTAAAAAATAAAAAGGTCTCGCGTCTTTTCATTTTGGAAAATCCGTAAATTAAAACGGCAAAATACGAGACTCAAAAGGTACCACAGTCCCAAAAAGGTTGAGGAACTATGCTCTAGAGTCTAGACCAGAGATTTCCAACCTGGGAAGAGCGAACAGTCATAAATGTTTATTTACCCTTTAAAACGTGTCTTTATTACTATATAAAATAAAGGATGGGGAGGTACGAAGATATTTATTTTTGAAGGGAGGCGCAGTAACATAAAGATTGGAAACCACTGCTCTAGACAACTTATGTATCTTAATTTTTTTTGCGATTTGGCAGCTTAAAAAACAGCTAGCTTTAATCAAAAGTGAATAAAATTAATGATATGTATATTTTTTGGATTGATTGTAGCTGTAGGTATTTTTTTTTTTTCATGTCAATGATGATTTATTCGATTATCCGGATTTTTCATTGTCCGGACTACCTCATCTCCAATTAATCTGAATATTTGAGATACTTATGTTAATAATAAATAGCTTTTAACAATATCTTAATATTTTTGATAGATTACGCGGATTACACGATTGTGGAAGTTAATTTTCAATATAAAATTAAATTTGATAACATTGTTATTCCACTTCTTGTGTTACTATTTGTGACACTATAATTGGAATCTAAGAACTAAATCTTATAATTAATCGAGAGCTGTAAATAATCGGTTTAGTTTCAAACAACACTATCTACAAAGTAACTTTATATGAGAGACAAAAAACGTTTTATATTATCATATAAATTAATAAAGCAGATGTTTATTTGTAAATTAATTCATATTTTATAATTTAAAGTGTATTTTATGTATAATTTAAACTTAAGGTTAAATTTAAATTACCATTAAGATATCTATGTTTTTCTTTAAAGTAATATTATTGTGAGTAATAAAGTGTTTTATCATTAATTTATCTCTTCGTCATTTAATAATATCAACCCTTAATAAAGTGCTCCGCGATCCCTTCGGGTCGAAACCGACCGGTCGGGGAACAGTGTTCTACAGTGTAGAATTCACATGGCTTGTATAATTGCAAAAGTTATTCACGAATGGAGTTTTCCTTTGCTACAGAGCGTACAAACAACTGGGATTTTGAAAACCACAACAGTTAGCGCACGTAGAGCGCCTTAATCTATACGAAATTTGGATTGCACTAATGAGAATAACCCCCCCTCGTATTAGGAGTTTACATTAATTTACATAAGTGGATTATAGAACGAAATCGGTCCATAATTGAGCAACATACGTTCAAATAAATATCAATTATTTTTGTTAAAGAACAGACAATTTTAAAAGGCTAGCAAAAGATATATCAGATATGTAAGAATGCTCATGATAACTTATTTTAATATTTTTAAGATAAAATGTGGAGCATATGACCTCCTAATGCAGGTATCTCAACAGAAGTTTTTCTACGAGAACTGTTTGTAACTCAACCTCTCTTTTTCAAAGAGAGTAGTAAGAATAGAAAGATAAGGTTAGAACAGGACTTGTGGTTTACTAATCACTCTCCCAACGTCCAGTTATTGAAGGATCGGAAAAAGGTGGAAGGGAATTGTTTAGACATCATAAGACCTATGCCTTCGAACAGAAATCGATCAAAAAATGCCGTTTGTACTGGGTCTCGAGCCCGTGAGATCCGGCACGGAAGCCCATAATGCTAAACAATGCGCCATAAGACCCGGGAAATGGTTGCCATAAATCGAATGATATTCATCCATGCCAGAGATTTAAATATTTTATCAACAGATGTTGATGGAATGACAGATTATGACTCAGACAATACTAACATTTTATTAAATACTTTGGAAGATTATCGGCATTAGCATTTGTTTATGACACTTTTTGATTATCTTTTATTAGACTAGATGTATTACAGAACGCTATAAATAGCTTCATATTTAACTCCAATTTAACAATATATATATTTTTGGATATCAAATTTTATTTGATAACTTAACTATTCCACTGATTGTGTCACACCAATGCGTCAGAATTGACGCGTGTATCGCCTATTTGGAAAACATCTTCAGATTCTGATGACTACCGTGAGGACAAGCCTGAAGATGCTTTTCAAAGAGGGAAAGTACGTGCTACAATTTGAAACACAATCGGCGACGTTAAAAATGAATTTTCTAAAAGTTATTACCGAATCTATCAAAAATATATATTTGTTTCTGTGGCGGTTGGTGTCTTTTCAATTAAGGAATGCTGTCCAAAAACACGATTAATTTGATTTTATTCTTTGGGTTTTTAAGAATTTAGGGGATGCGCTGCGTCCGCCGTATCCATGAACCACCCGCCACTGATTTGTTTATGTAAACGTTAAAATTTTATACAGTTAAAATGATTTTTAAATGCAAAACAAACAGCTTCCCTGGCTTACTTGTTTTCTTAACGCTGATTTCCAGTTCGTTTATTTTATACGGCATTACCAGCAGCAAATTTACCTTAAAATCCTGATAATTTGCATTATTATTCTTTATGTTTGCGTGGTGGATCAGTCTAATGAACGGTTCCATTAACTTTTGCAGATCTTCTCTTTTCTCAAGCAATAAATGACATTCTTACTTCACTGGCTGTTACGAGCTTTCTAGCACTATTGTTAAAAATCATTGTTTAAGCAGTATGCGGGAATTTGGCAATTTCAGGTGACTGCATACTCACTAAATAAATCATGTAGTTAATTGTTGACAATTAACAGGCAAGGTAAAATATTAATTACATTTTCGAATATTTTCATATGCCATTTCAATGTCTAATTAAAAAAAAACAAACCTCGATCGAATAAAGAGAGCAGAAACTATGACAACACAACATTAATTATCTATGATTTTGTATTAAGTGACATTTATAAATCCTAAAAAAATATACTTACGAATGATCCATAAGTATAAATTAAAATCAGATTAAAGCTCTTATCGGTAATTGATGAGATAAATGTATCCTCACATTTAATTCCAACCTAATCGGAGACTAAACTAATAACTGAACTAGTCGTTACAGTACTCGTTGAGAAAAAAATCTCTTGTTTAATATTTAAGTACTTTTAACATGCTTTTATAAAATTATGATTTAATACTTTCTATTTCACCCTGCCGATCAAACAACCCGCTATAGCCACTGCTTTATATATTACGCTGTTCATTATATTTTCTCTCATAACATATCTGTTAAAATAATCAATGTACTACATTTTGTTTATTTTGCGTTAAACATTTTGTGCTTTTACGAGTATAGGAACATTAAACGTATTGCTCTCGAAAGTTTACGTTTGCGATAATATAGTATTATTTCTTACGCATAAAATAAACCGAATCATTATTACATTTTTATGTAAATTTATCGATGCTATTAATCAACAGTTAAGCGTATTTAATTATTATGTTGAAAACGTTAATAACAGAACGAGTTGTTTAATTAACAATAATAAGTGTAAATAAAAATAAACATACTTAATCTATAGCATCATAGACCCATTGCCTAAATCAAAAAACTGTTTCTTTAAAAGGCATATCGCGGTCTATTACATACGTAGTATGTGTATTACAATTTAACATATAATCGGTAATTTTTTACGTTCTCGTATCTGAAAAACTACAAGCTTTCAGAAGACACATAAATGCACTTTATTCTACCGCTATCGCTGTATATTGCTATAAAACACCACTGAAATGTTTTTATTCTCATATATTTGAGTAAGTTAATAAAGAAGGAACCAAAGATGTTTCAATCCATGCTATCTTCTACTTGATGCTAAACATAGCATAGCGTTTTCGTAATACGTTAAATAAAGCATACTATATATTTTTTTAAATGAATATGTGTGTATTAAATTTTTGAATTCATTACATCAAGAAAATTAAACCTGTCAAAAGTTGAGATACCTTCGTTCTTGTAGAAAACGAAAAAAAATATTATTCTTGCGAATAAAAACATAAATCTATAAATAAAATAATTGGTTAAGGTAGTTTCACAGAAATAATAAAAAGTAAAGAAATTATGTTGATAGTAATGAATTAATTTATAAATTTCAAAATATATGTCACTGATTCTGCACCCACAATCTCGAGACGAATTTCAAGCTTTTTGTGTATTAAAATATCAGTGTCATTTAGCATAGTATTTGTATTGCCTTTAATGCTTTAATGTAAATATTATAGACGCTTAAAATTTTATTCTGTCCATTAACTGGTTGTTATTTTGTTTCATTATTGGGTAAGTTAAGGAAAACGATATAGATGGCCAATTTTTTTAGCTTAATAGATCCTGTTTTTGTTGAATGCGATTAATGAAAGATAATTTAAAAGAAGAAGATATTCCTGCCTTTGAACGACAATACATAACAATCGATTGAAAAAAATATTAACTTTTTTTAGATAAAAACTCGTAGACGTCTCGAAGGAAAAGGACAAAAATCTAAATAGCTTAAATAATTGGTGCAAACTTTCATCTAAATAATCATATCTAAATTCTCCTATATAAAACTTTCATCTTCTATTTAAAAAAATCAGTAGGATGATGTTGTTAGTATACAGTTTAAAATTAAAAAAAAAAGAATTTACTACACTTCTCTTTATACACGTAACTAACACTTAATTGAATATCACTCATAAAAAAATGTTTTCTTAACATCATAGGATTAATCCCACGGAAAGTGTGTCTCTGAGAAAAACAAATAATAAACCAATCTCATCTTGGCAGCAATTAACGCGGTTTTTATAGGGCAGATTGAGTAACACAAAAAGCTTCTCGCAAATTAATTTTCCCGCCCAAAAGCGTTGCTGGGGCAACTGAAAGCTTTAAGCTCTTGAGATCCTATATCCATTTTCGAATTAAGTTTGTCTTATATTTCCCGTCGATAAATCCGATGAGATTTCAACTGAAAAGAAGATTTATTACAAATGATAGTATTTTTTTTAAAAAACATATTTATTACGAACGTTTATGAGATTGTTAACACTATTGAATTAGCATCACATTATGGAAAGTATAAACTGTATTCATGTTTAAGAAAACTTCATCTAAATGAAATTATTTAAATATTCAATTTTGTAAATTGCTCGAGCATTAAAACAACAAATAGAAAATACTTTACTGAACAAAGTACAAATTTCATGAAAACATTTAGTCAGAAACTAATTAACGTTAGTTTAGTTTGTAGTAAACATTTTGTATTGGTCAAGTTAAGGTATCACAGAGCGTTCATTTGATATTTTTTGATTTTGATCAGGTCTTCACTAAGTGCGTCCCGCGGGCCGATTATATTCAGAGTGACTTTTTGATATGTCCTTCGAGATTTATGTTAAATCTGAATATTATTTATATTTATCTCAGACAGAAGTTTGAATGCATTGAGCAAAATTATTTTATCGTGTGATAAGAATTTAATTGAATTTTTCAAAGAACTTTAACATGAATTAAATCTAAATATTGTTAAATGCTCATCGAAGCCCTTCTTTATTTGGAAGTAATTATATTTTTCAAAAAAAATATTTTCTACAATGGCCATTAATAATTCAAACTTAAAATTAGAATAAACTCACGAAACGTTTAGTGAACCCCTGATTTAGACTATAAAGAACAAGTGCCCTTTAATAAAATGAACATTTATAATTAATTCGGAAAACAAGCTTTCAATTATAAATTTATGATCGATATTTTTTGAAAACAAAATCATTAGCACAGGTAATTTCCCTTATTTGTATTAATATCAAAGAACAGAAACCTAATCAATTAATAATTTCCATTATTTGTAGCAATTCAATAATAATAAAAAAAATGACAATACAATATAGCAGTATAAAATTTTACTTTGTCATTTTTTGCTGTTTGAAGCCTTAAATCTAAAACCTAGATTTTCTTGAAATTGTCAGCAT
Source organism: Himalopsyche anomala (assembly GCA_031772345.1). Taxonomy (NCBI): domain Eukaryota; kingdom Metazoa; phylum Arthropoda; class Insecta; order Trichoptera; family Rhyacophilidae; genus Himalopsyche; species Himalopsyche anomala. The sequence goes on along the minus strand of CM062833.1, from coordinate 18,057,257 downwards.
TGTTGAAGAAGTAGAGATATAACAAGTTTATTTTGTTAGTGTCAACAATTTTGACAAAACAATTTATCATGCTAGATAAAAAAAAAGTATGCCCATTGTTGCTGAAAGCTGGTTTTGTAAGGGGAATGGATGATTGCATTGGATTTTTTCTACGTTTCCACTATCTATTTGATTTAATATTTGACCAGTCTCCTGTTTTTTTTGTATATAAATAAATAAATTTTGATTTGAAATAAAAACATTCATTGTCGCGTCGAGTATAATAAAAACAAATCAAAAAATGAATTTGAGACTCAACTATTGCAATACACAATATACATAATATTTTTGAATACATATCACGCAATTTAAGCACAACCAACTTGGTTTGCTATCCGGTTGGTTCTAAAGAGCTTTAAAAATTTCAAAGCTCTTGCCACAGAGAAAAACGTTTTGGATCACAATAAAAATAATTACTGTGAGCTTAACCCAGACTGTTTATTTTGCGAAACTGGCATCGTGTTCAAGTAACCCGTATTTAAATTACATTTTTATATCCTTCAGGTATTTTTATGACGAAAATGAAAATGCCAAGCATTTTTCATAGTAAGAAATACGTCGCAATTACCAGTTGATTATCGCATTTAAGCGAATGATCGAGAAAATTTAATAATATAATTTAAAATTTTGTTTTCTTTAATGAGATTTTTGAGTCAGACTTAATACATTTACATTTATTAAATTGTTTACAGAATTTTATTTTATTGTTTTTCTCTTAGAGTCAGACTCTAGTATTTTGAAATGCATACCTTAATTAAAATATACAGATTAACTGACAGGTAGAAAAAAGTTTACATCGACTTCTGATCAAATAATTGTGTGATAATACTAAAATCAACCCTAAGAAATAAAAATTGTAAAAACATTTATGAAAAACTTAAAAATAGCAAAATTTTAAGTTTCATAATAATTATTTATCAGAGTATGTTGTCAAGTGGTAAAAGCTTTATCCTAGCAATCATATGGTTACAAGCTTCAACCCAAGCAAGATAAAACAAAGATTAAGCTTTCATTTTAATTTGACAAATAATATCTTGGACAAGTGTTTTCATTGTGTGTTACTTTTTGTTCATGAGTTGGCTTCAAGTGATTTAAACAGTCTCTCCAATTAAATGTCAGTCATTGTAATTATTTAAATAAGAGTTTTGACTTTATAAATAAGCTGTTGTATTATTTTTAACGGAAAATCCAGAATAACAAGTGTATTTAAACTGTATTATTATATGACTAATGGACCATGTGTATAGTAAACAGTATATTATGTAAAATTTTCTTTGGATATGTTATTTATGAACTGCGAACCCATGGTAAGAAAATAAAAGTTCAAAGACTTTAAAGAAAATAAAAATATGAAATAAAAATTCAAAGACTTTAAAATCATTTTTTAAATCATTTTTTTACACTAAATTTATAATTTAAAATGTAGAACATTTAAGTGACCATGATTGATTTTTTCATAACTTGAATACACAAATTGAGAATGAAATCTACAATATTTCGGAAATTACATCGTAAGTATAATATACAAATCTTCAAAATCTTATGGTTATGTATAAATTAACTTGATTAATAATAAGCCGCCTGTGTGGTCGAGCGGTCAACGTCTTTGGCTTCGGTTACGGAGGTTACGGGTTCGAATTTAGCCGCCTGTGTGGTCGAGTGGTCAACATCGTTGGCTACCGCTACGGAGGGCACGGGTTCGAATCCCGGTACGGGCAGTTTTATAAATTGATTTTTCAATCGATTTATGAATTTCTGTTCAAAGGCATGGATGTATGTGATGTCTTGAATTCCCCCTTCCCACCCATCCTTTCCTATGAACAGGGCGTATCGAGAGCGATTAGCTAACCACTAGTCCTGTCCTTGCCCTTTCCTTCTATTCCTACTCTCTTTGTAAAAAGAGAGGTTGAGCAACTGAGTAACAAGCAGTTCTCGTAGAAACATTTCTGTTGAGATAAACTCTATTAGGAGTCCATATGCTCCATATTGGGAGCGGACATGGTAAAGAAAAAAAAAATAATCCGCCTGTGTAGTCGAGCGGTCAACGTCTTTGGCTTCGGTTACGGAGGTCACGGGTTCGAATCCCAATACGGACAGTTTTATAAATCGATTTATGAATTCCTGTTCGAAGGCATGGATGTATGTGATGTATTCTATAAACGGGGCGTATCGAGAGCGATTAGTTAACCACTAGTCTTATCCTAGCCCTATCCTTCTATTCCTTCTCTCTTTGAAAAAAATAGGTTGAGCAACTGAGTAACAAGCAGTTCTCGTAGAAACACTTATGTTAAGATAAACTCCACTAGGAGTCCATATGCTACAAATTGGGGGCGGACATGGTAAAAAATAAATAAAAAATAAAAGCAGTATACTACTCCATATTATACGACAAAGTATGATCACTTTTAGGGTGTTCACTGTCAATACTTGGTGGAAAGGCATTATATTAGTAAAAAAACAATATTCCTTTGTACTTCATTCCACTTTATTTAATATGTCAGGACCGGTTTCGCTCATTACGAGCATCGTCAACTGATAAGAAATATAAGCATTGTTAAATTATATTTCTTATCAGTTGACGATGCTCGTAATGAGCGAAACCGGTCCTGACATATTAAATAAAGTGGAATGAAGTACAAAGGAATATTGTTTTTTTACTAAGACAAAGTATGAGATTATACTATTAAAAAAGCAACTGAAAACAATTCAGATCTATTAAATGTATACTTTATGTATTCAATATCGACTTCTAAGAGTATTCATTAAAAAGCGATATAAAAATACAATATTTTTGGTCTACTAGCACTATGATCTTTCTGGCAACCACTGCAGCATGTTTTTGGAAGTTAATTGCTGTTGGAGGATTGTCCACTTTGTTTTAAGTGCGATATTGTTCGGTTCACTTTATGCGAGAGGGTGGTGTTACAAAATCGGTTTCGATGGGCAAATACCGCAAAATTGCTTTCAGGTTTCATCAGAGATTTTAAGCTAAGCATACACCAAGCAGCTTCCTTTTGAATTTGATTAAATCTATTTTGTACGATTAATCCGTTTGAAATTATTTGATAAAACTTACGCTTACCTTAAATGGATTACAAGATCGATAAAAAGTCGCTGTATAGTTGTTAACCCATTATATGCCGGGAGGTTTTAAGACGGTCGTACACCTGGGACCGCGATTTTCTTTGAAATAATTAAAACTAATAAATATACATTTTTTGACAATATATTAATAGTATATCGTATAGACTTATCACATAAATACACATAGTATCATTTACACCACCGCCATGTTTCCGAAAAAATCATAACAAAATGTTTCGAAATACGTCAGTATTAGGGTATCCAATCCTGGAGTCAATTTGTGATCCTGGGATTGGGCACTCATCGTGAAATCGTGTATAATTGAAGAAAAGTTTTGCTGAGTCGTTTTTTTTTTTAGCTCATCGAGGAATTTAAAATCCTCGATTCCCTTTACTTTTTCACCAGAATATATCCGAAACCCGTTTTTTTAGCTCACCAAGGAATTTGAAATCCTGTATTCCCTAAAATTTTTCCTCAAACTTTTTTTTTAGCACGTCCAATTCCAAATTCCTATACATTTTCGGCATTTGCTCAAAATTTCTCAATCCCGAAATCCCGGGATCAGTATGGTCGCGAAATTGGACGGGATCCCGGGATTACGGGGTTCGTGATCCCAGGACCAATCCCGGGTCTCCAAAGACCCTGACCCTTTAGAGTTGTGGCTGTGTATAAAATGTTTGAATTATTAAAACCGTTGACTTTGTCCGGTATTAGTGGGTGTAAAGTGGACCGTATATAAACGCGCATTTTATATGACCGGCACTGCGCTCACGCAATTGTAGACGGTATTTTTACGCTCGTGGCACACAACCGGTTAAATATATTTTTTTATGGAATGGGATCGTATGGAACGTATAGAAGTGTACGAAGTTCAAACTAATTAAATTTGATATGCATTTGAAAATATTGCTACCGATTCACGGTAGACCATTTTTTTTAAATAGCATACATTCATACTAAGTTGTATATATATATATTTCAATCGATTTATCGATTTCTGTTCGAAGACACGGGTGTTTGTAATATCTAAATATCCCCCCCTCCATTCTTCCAATCCTATCCTTAAATTATGAGGCGTAGCGAAAGCAGTTACCTTACCACTAGTTATGTTCTAGCCTTACCCTTCTATCCCTATTACTTACTTTGAAAAAGTAAGGTTAAACAACTCAGTAAAAAACAGTTTTCGTAGAAAAAATCTGTATGTAAAAAAATACTTCTAGTAATACATACGTTTCACATTGAAAGCGGACTGGATTAAAAAATCTTATCAAATAAAATTACGAGAATTGCAAATATATTTCAATGTTACAAAGCTACCACACTTTTAACTTGACTGCTAAATTACATAATAATAAATAAGTAAAATTTTATTAAAAAATGAGGCGCTCTCGCAAAAATCCTTGAATGTCAGCTGTACAATTTTTGGGGCAGTGTCCGTGCAATTTCGCTCTATGCTATCGATCGGGTGGCTGGTCTAATCAGGTTATCCCGTCGTATCCTGCGGCGCCTTAAGGACATCTTAAAACCTCTGAAAGCTCTGGCCAGATTTCAAGTAAGCTTGCAAGATAACTGTACTAGCGACGATGTACAACAGATTATAACTTAATACAGCCTCCGTAGTTAAACTGAATTAATGATATAATAACTTTGTTATGTACGTATTCTGACATTTTGATTGCCAGACCACAAGAGCCTAATGTGATTTCTGTTTTGTGATAGGATAATTTACTATTACTCTTTAAATAGATTTTATACGTATAGTTTCTATAGCGAATTTGGAAGTAGAAGTATCGTAAATAAATTAATACTTACTAAGTCTTTGGTCAAACTATATACTAAGAGAAAACCTAATTCTTAAAGAGCTGAAAGATAAAAATACAGCAATATGTTAACAGTTTACTGTTTTGAGAAAAAATATTTAGTTTTCGAAACCTCGAACTTTTCTTTTTATATAGAGTTTGGATCGATGGATGAACTAGAATAGTGTTTCCCAAACGTAATGTTCAATGAAACACTTCGAAAATCTGGAAATGTTACCGGAACACTGCTTATTTCTTAAGTTGCGTAATTCATATAAGAAAACGTTTTTAAAACATGTTACAAAAAAAATTGTGTAAACAAAGCTCTTAGTGATTCAAAATATAAAATACCTTGATGTTTTTTTCGTTTAAAACATCAGTAGAGATTTACCATCACTCGATTTTTAAGTAGAAGATGCCTTAATGTTTTGCAGCGTATATTAGCACTAAAATTTTTCGCGAAACACGTATTAAGGTCCTACAAAACACCAGTGTTCCGCGGAACATAGTTTAGGAAATTCTTGGACTAGAATATACCTAATCGCTCTCACTGCACTTCGTTTTTCGATGGTATCGGTAAGAAGTAATGTAGTAGTCATCAAACACATCTATGTTTGTGTTGATTAAAAGGAAGGACATAAATTGAAATTATGAAATCCGAAAATCGTTACCATACAGCAAGACTTCTTTTCTTAACCCGAGTTTGTAAAAACAAAAACGAAAAAAAAGATAATTCTTTGCGATTCAAATAATCAACTTAAACTCCCAATTGTAAGAAATTAGTAAGTGAAGTCAAAGATTGCATTGGTTGTGCTTTCTTATTTTTAGAGATATTTGTGTACTCCTTGTTGTACAACATCTGTTTTTATTGTGTTAATGCAATCATAAGTATATAAATATACAATTTACCTATTACATATAAATGAAGTCATGTTTTTCTAGAAACCCAGCGTCACTTTTACCCTGTCTCAATTGCACCCGTTACCGTAATACGGTCAAGAACCTCCACCGTACAGTTGACATACATGATCATCTCCGGTTCGTGGCGAAGCGGTCAATGTCGTTGGCTTCCGTAAGGGTCTTCTGTTCGAAGACATGGGTGTTTGTGACGTCTTCAAATTACCTCCTACTCACACTTATAATCCTAAAACAACGGGACATAGCGAGAGTGATTAGTTGACCACAAGTCCTTTCCTAGCCGTATTCTTCTATTCCTACTACTTTCTTCGAAAAAAAATAAGTCTATTGGATGGCCATATGTTCCACAGCTGAAGCGGATATGTATTAAAAAAAATTACACATTCATTGATCGTACAAAACTGCCTATTAAATATAAGTTTTAAACATATTTTAGTTTTATAAATATATATTTTACTATTACGACGTATGCCTTCATCAGAACTATGTTATACATATCAAAACATCAGTAGGTATAAACTGAAATGACTATCAACCATATAAAATAGTCCCCTGCTGTGGCCCAGTTGGTTAGAGCTTGCTCTACCGATCACGCAGGACTGGGTTCGACTTCCAGTCAGATCACAGTGAATTATTTAATTCAAAGTTGTGATCGAATACTGGGTGTTTGTGATGTCAATTCACATTATTAACTCTCCTCCCATCCTTCTGATCCTTTAATAACTGGGTGTAGCGATAGCGATTAGTCAATCACTAGTCCTGTTCTAGCATTAATCTTCCTATCCCTACTACTAACTTTGAAAAAAAAAGTAACAAACAGTTCTCGTATTCTGTTGAAATACCTCTATTAGGAAGCCATACGGTCCACATTGGGAGCGGACATGGATAAAAAATATTTATATATAAAATAATATTTATATAACTAAAATACTTTGTTGTTTTTTTATCTTATTGCAATGTAGTTATGCCAATTCGATCAAGCTCATTAAATATTTCCAGATATCTTCCTTCTAAACTTACTTCTCTGAAGAGAAAATTTTCGTTTCCAAGACCTAAACGTAACGTAAATAAACAAATTATGCCTTTAATGTCAAAACTTAATATGAAACCTTTCCAAATTCTTCATTTAAATTTATCGGCGCTGAAGTTTCATTCACTATGATTAAAATCAGAAAAGTAATGTTATTCTAGTGTCATTGAACTCTTGCTTTATTACATATCTTTCTCTCTGTCTCTTCTCTTATCTTGTATTCTTGGTTTTTTATCCAGTTGAAAAATCGAACTATTTGTCGCAAAGCAGAGAAACAATTGAATTAAATGGAAAACTACTATTGCGTGTAATAAATGGCATGTTTCCACCGGTTATAGCAGTATTTTTTGACAATCATATTATTATTACACAGTATTTTATATTCTAAATTAAATATTATTACAAAAGCTTCTTTTTTCATGCATAATTTGATATTATAAAGCAAAATTTGTAACAAATAGACTATGATGTTATCAACATATAATTTGTTCTGCTAATGAAAATTATACCATTATTTAAAGTGTTAACTAATTTTCCGAATCATTTTTTTTGAAATATGTAGACATGAATTGTTTGTTCTCTCAATATTTAGGACTAACCTGCTGATGAGAATACCACTGGAGAGAACTTGCTTCGGATTTTGACATATTCCACGTAGATGTGAATCGTTTCCGATAAATACTTTTATATGTATTATAAAGTGGAGCTTGTCGAAAGCTACTCCGGCTAATGAAAATTTTACCGTTATTATGAGTGTGAAAATAAATGTTCTTAGTCATTTTTTAAAAGTATATATACATGAATTGTTTGTTCTCTCAAGATTTAGAACCAACCTGCTGATGAGAATACCACTAGAAAGGACTTGCTTCGGATTTTGACATATTCCACGTAGATGTGAATAAGCTCCGATGAATACTTTTATATGTATTAAAGTGGAGTTTGTCGAAAGCTACTCATTTGACTTCCTTTTCAATTTTAAAGATTTTTTCTACTACTTTAAAATATTCTTTTATATTCTGTAATTTGTCTTTGTTTTGCGATGTTCGTGTTAAATAAATAAATAAAAAACAACACTTATCTTCAGGCTTTGGGTGCAAGACAATTATTTATATTCCTTTTCCAAATCTATTCTGGCTCAGCACTGTCTTCTTAAAGATCTTACTTGAAGGCTTTAAATGAGGAAAACAATTTAGGAAACCCCATTACGAATACTGGATAAGAGGACCCAATTTTCATAAAGAGTTATTAAAGAAAGAGAAAAACCTCTTCATTGAGTCTTCTCTGTTTAAGTGTGGACGGATATTACCCATGGCTTTCTTTGTTTAAAAAACTAGTATGAACACTACAGAACGTATGATTTCTGATTTTGGGTTCGTGATGCAGTCAGTGATCACTGCCGTTGGCTTTTGTATCAGATCACACGGGTTCAAGTCCCAGTATTAGATAACCGCTAATTCTGCCCTAGCTCGAAAATTTCCACACTTTCTTCGAAAAAAGATGGGTTGATCAAATGAGTAACAAGCGGTTAAAAAACTTCTGTCGAGATGTCTTCATTGGGAGAGCTATATGATCCACATTGGGAGCGGACATGGATTTAAAATACGTTTATTTTTATCATTTGCATTGTTTATTTATGTGCAGTTTTTGAAATTTACATGAAATTGTTTGAAAAATCCCAGGATTTCAAAATTGCCAAACAAAAATTACTGAATCCTGAATCCCAATTTATACACGATTCTATGTTGAATATTCAATCCCGGGATCGCGAAAATTGTCAATCCCGAAATCACAATATCACAAAAAAAGTCCGGGATAGAATTACCTAGACCAGGGATGGCGAACCTATGGCAAGCGTGCCCGAGGTGGCACGTTTGAGAACTTGGATGGCACGCGAACGATTTCCAAACTAAAAAAATATTTTTTATGTTTAAAAAAATAAAATTTTGATTAAATAATCCGTGAATTGTTAATTTATTCCGTTTTATTAATTTTCAAATGTTTCCCAAGATGAACTACAATCGTTTAAAAAAATATTTTTTTTATATTTTGTTAATTTTTTTACTGTTTGGGCACGCCACACAATTGAGAAATAACAGTTGAAGATTTTTGGCACGCGGACCCAAAAAGGTTTGCCATCGCTACCCTAGACACACTACATTACAAGAGTTCGCTTTATATTATTCGAAATCTCAAAACAAGGTAAACTGACGATACATATTATATATTGTTATTCTCAAAATTGTTTGTGTCTTATAAGCTGGTGATAATAGGTCGCAGAAGTAAACCAAAACCAAAATGGTATTCAAGCAAAAACGGTTAACAGGATGTGGAATAAATCACCACCGAGTTTTGTGCAGCTAAGCGGTTTAAATTTGACGTGTGTTACCCATAATAATACTTACCCCAAACATGGTACTTGCTAATGAATAGCAAATAATTAACAGTTTCTATTGACAGAGAAGATATTTGAGGTTATATTCAAACGGAGATTACATCTGCCATTATAAGGGTGGCTAATTACTTAAAAGGACCCATTAGTTTCGCAAAGTTGTAACATATCATGCAAGCTTAATGTAGTAATTATGAATCACTACGGTTATCATCGGTGGCCGTACAAAATATGAAAGCATAGCATATAAATAGTAGTGTTAAATAGCCGCGCAAAAATAGATACATTTTAAATCGTAAAAAAAAATGAAATATAAAATTGCGAAGAAATTCAAACAAGAAGCATTGCCGTAATTAGATCATTCTTCTCATTGTCGCGATTTTTTAGCAGTGTATAACACAAAAACTTAGGCCCGGCACAATAAAACAATGATATGCAACGTTGTCTTTCGGTAAGCAAATGTTTGCATATTAAAAAAAGAAATATAATACAAGTTTAATATAAATACAACTTGAAATATCGTTTTACGGGTTACGCTGCAATAAATTTGAATTGAATTAAGATTAATGTCTTAATAATTCACTAAAAAGATAAGAAAAATAATAATGATCACTGTTTTACTACTCAGTTTAAATGCGTTAAAACTTTGGTCAGCCATATTTATCTGTAGCACTAAGGAACTAGGCCAGTCGTGGGAATCTTGCGGGCTTTTAACTTCGGTCAATTTTGCTATTTTTTTTAATTCGTAAATTCCTGAGAACTTTAGATTCGAAAATTCCTGAAAGACCTAAAATAGAAAGAAAAAAAGGTCCCACGCTGGTAAATTGGGCAAATCCCTAAATTATTAGTATTTTCAATGTCAAATTCATTGAAAGACGTAAAGAAATAAAAAAGGTCCCACGATGTCATGCCAATTAATAGGCTTTAAAAAAAATTGTTTCCAGCCAAAGATTCCCTACTCAATTGCCTATAAATATTTATATTTTTTTTAACCATTTCTGCTCCCCATGTGTAGCATATGGACTCCTAATGAAGTTTATCTCAACAGAAGTGTTTCTACGAGAACTGCTTGTTACTCAGTTGCTCAACCTCTCTTTTTCCAAAGAGAGTAGGAATAGAAGGATATGGCTAGGACAGGACTAGTGGTTAGCTTATCGCTCTCGATACGCCCCGTTCATAGGATAGGATGGGTGGAAGGGAGGAATTCAGGACATCACATACATCCATCCATGCCTCCGGACAGAAATTCATAAATCGATTGAAAAATCAATTTATGAAACTGTCGCTGTCCACTCGACCACACAGGCGACAATATTTACTGCTGCCTTATGTTGAATCAGAAAAATAAATGTGGCCTTTAGAGAAGAACAGGTTTCCTACCTCTGAAATAGGCCATCGCTTTGTTCAGTGGAATAAAACCGACTGTCTAGATCTCAAATATATTTATTTTTAAATTAATTTGAAGTGATATTGACCAGTCCAACGCTCGAGTCTAGAATCTTTATCGCTTGGCGCTTCATTAACTGCTAGCATACAAAAGTTGAATCAGATTTTATTTGTGATCTGTTAAGTAGTTTTCGGATGTGCTTGATCATAGCAGTCTTATGTTCCAAGCAGTGCTGTAGAAAATCAGCAAATTCTGAGCTGGCCGTTGAATCCCTGCCTTTACTAACAAATTGTATGGCGGTTATACGTAGATCAACTCTAAATTCCAATTTGTGGAGCTTATTTTTCGTTAAATGTAACATCATGTTTGAAAGATTCTCTATGGATAAACTTGATTCGTTGTTTTATAAATTTACAATTTACGTTACATCGGAAGAGGCCATATATGCAAATTAAGTAATGATTGTATAAAATATAGCTATGCAACATATGCACTGTGGTAAAAACCACTAAAATTTAACTACCACTATTTAAGTATCACCATTATATAAAATATAAATAAAAATACAAAAACGACGGTAAACAACGAATTCAAATAATATTATATACGAATTTGACGCCTATTTGATATTATGAAAACACACTGCTCTTTTATCATATAATAATGGCAATATACCAAGTAAATGATGATTTACTCAATAACAATATAAAAAAAATATGAAGTGAATTGTGCTATCCTAGTTTCACTTACTGAATTTGATTACTGGATATGACCTTGAAAATCTTATGGAAAGATTGAATGACGAACCAGTGTCCACAAATAAATTCGAATTAATAATTAATATGATTAAAATCCCAATAATGACGTTGTTTTTTATAAACAAACTACCAACCTCATATTCTGTATTGAAATATTGTAAAAAAAATAATTTAAATAAAATGATTTGGCATCTTTCTTTGCTTTTGTTCTCAGAGATTTTTATTAAAAAACTTTAGAAAATGTGATTTTTTCTCATTTAAAAAATGATTTAATTGAAAAGATATATAATTACAATATATATATGTATTTGCTTCAAAATAATATTAATCAATGGTTTCATAATGATGTGATATTACTTTGAAAATTATGACGCCAGCCCGCTCATCTGAAAAAAGTACCTGTTTTCAACTCAATAGCATGGCTTTGGCTTGATGCATACACGAAAGTATTAATTGCATTATAAAATTTAACCAAGAACATATTATTCTAATTTTTAATGAATTACTACATTTGAAGACCGCTTTATAATCATAGCCCACCAAAGTTTTGCACTTTAAAATACAAAATTAAAAAGTATTTATTTGAAATTATACACATCTCAAATAACGATTTACGAATTTTGTTTATTGAATTAATTACCAAATTTATATTGAAGTGTGTAAAAGTTTTCAAGCATCATTTCTGATTAAATATTTACGATTTCCTCTTATAGGTACTTGAAATGTTTTTCTACTCACTTATGTAAGAGACGAGAGTAGCAAAGCTCTTCTTATTGATTTTATATTCGACAGTATAATACATAATAAAAATTCTTCTCCCGAGTAGGGGCTGAAAGCTCCTGATAAAATTTTCTAAGAAATACATTTTATTCCAGACAAAACTTTTGCTCAATCCGAAACAAGGGAGGTCGTAAAATGATCATAATGTACCCACGTTATACTACCGTAATAGATACAGGAAATATCTTCGGTCCAAAATATATTATGGTATCTACACTAAAGGATTATTACTTGCGCAGATAAGAACACACTGACCACCTTAGTAATTCTATTTGAAGTTTACGCATTTATTTTACAATCATGATGAAGCATTTTTTATAAGTAACTAGCAAGTACCCAGCATGCGTTGCAATGCCACTCAAAGAAAGAAAGTGTTCTTGTTTTTATTGTGTTTATTAAAGTGCTTTTTGATACACAATATAGTATTGCATATAATTACATAGGAGTGATAAAAAAAACTCACTTCTTCCCCAGAACACCGAGAATTGCTTTGATATAAAGCGAGCCCTATTGTTGACGTATTGGCAGCCCACCTCTGGCTTTAAAAATTCTGAAACCTTTGCGAGCGTCCGCACAACTATTCACAAAAGTTTTATCGCAATCGGATGAACGGTATAGGAACGCATACGGGACAAACAAGTAAACATTCATTTATATATATAGATACAATTGAGTTGGCTCATTGTGCCATGAAAACAAAAGCTCTGAAGAACCATAAAAATAAAGAGACTATTTGGACTTAGCTACCTTTGCATGTGTTTGATTATCTAATACGTTCGTTATTGGTGTACTACGAATGATCCAGAATAAACATACTTTCTGTGAATTGGTTTCTATTGGAGATGTTACCAAGACAAATAATGTAGCATAATTTAGTAAATATTTGAAACAAAGCAAACAAATTAGTAATGTAGGCATTTAAATTTCACAATATGTAAGAAAAATACCAACTAACTAATGAAGTAAAATGATTAAGAAAACCGTCTGACCGTTATTTGTAAATATTTTCAAAACCTTTCTGATCGTAATTTAGTATATTGAACTTTTTTCCGGCCTTCATTTTCTTTCTCTTTGATGTCAGCGATTGAACTAACAACCTGATCACATAGTATTATGTAGCGGCGAAACAAAATAACGCAGTTTTTAATCGTAGAGTAGGTTCGGTGAAAAAATCCTTTTAAAATGTAATTCAGTTAAAAAGATTATATTTTTCAAAATTTGGAGTGAACTTGTCCCGTTTCACTAAATATACAAAATGATTGCAATTAATTCTGTCATAACTTTTTTTTTTATTTTTTAATGAAAGCGCTTATCATTATTTTTAAGTGGATTTTTAACTATGTAATTTTGTGTTAAGTACGTTCATGTAAAATTTTAATTTCTTTCGATAACCATTTTTTTAATGTAAGCGATGTATCATACATATGCTGTACTTAAGACTGTCAAGTCACATATTAAAATGTAACTATTAAAAAAAACATAATGATTTTTCTATGCGTAACATCATGAGCGAATGTCGTAATTTGACCAAAAACTCAAAAAAATATGCTCTTTATTAAATATATTTGCTGGTATTACACAAATGTTGCATATCATAATGGTAAAAGACGATGACATAAATTTATTAAAAAAACAAAGTAAACTTGTTTAACAGACACAAAAGAGTTAAGTGATTTATAGTTAAAGGACAAGTTAAATGTGTTAAAGATAATATAATAAAGACAAATTTCTAGCACCTACTTATTTACTTCATGCTGTAGAATTGTAAATCATTTTTCGACGATTGATAATTTTTAATATTTATATTTTTTTTTCAGATGCCAATAGATATTGGGATAATAAATGTATTTATGTTGGTAGAACTACATCGTTATAAGAGTTTCACAACAATTATAGTATTATATTTATAAACCCATTAGAGGTTAAGTGAGTCTAGTGGTATTTTGGAAAAAATAATCTAGATGTGTTGTAATATTATACACATCTTAAAGTATCTTAAAAGTGAAGTAAACTCAGTTAATACACATTGCAATAGTGCTATCTTCGTACAATTAAAATATGCAATTCACCAAAACACCAATTAAAGACGTGATTGTATAATACTGAAGAGTCCAAGAAAAATGTTTTACTATTTTACTATTTGGTTCACTTAACCTCTCAAAGGCTCATATATAGTTGATTATTATTTCAGTGTTATGCCTTTGTCAGAATTATACTAACCTTTTCATGTTATTTCTTACAGTAGATAATTACTAAGTATGTACATTAGTTGTTGGCAATTTCGATTAATTATTGACAGTATATTTTATTTAAAGGCAACAAATAAATAAACCACAGATTTAAAAGTCATTAAAATAATATATGAAATCACACATAGCAAAAACACTCGCAAAGTTTCGATCTCAAAATGTGCGTCCGAGTAAAAAATAATTCAAAATTAATTATTTAAAAATTTCATCTTAGGCAGATAATATAGATTACTTCGAAATGTTCGTAAAGGCTATTTTTATTGTAATTACCCAGCCAAGTGGGTGGATGTTAATCTTATGTATTCGAGTTTGATACAAATTTTCCCTATTTATAATTCAGTCCAGCTACCCTTAATATTAATTCATTTAACTTGTCAGTGAAAAGGGAAAAAGTGTATTGTGGAAAAGTTTCGCAGAAAGTTTTCTTTGAAACTTTTGAGCGATTCAAACGGGTGAAGTAAAATATACAAAAACCACTAGAAAGTCTCTTTTGTCAGTTCTTCGAGTTTTTTTTTTCACAAAGAAACATGCTAATTTAAAAATATATTTAAATAGTTATTTATATACCTTGATTTATTTTTATCGACATTACATTTACTTTTTTTTTTACCATGTCCGCTCCCAATATGAAGCATATGGACTCCTAATGGAGTTTATCTCAACAGATGTGTTTCTGCGAGAACTGCGTGTTACTCCGTTGCTCAACCTCTCTTTTTCCAAAGAGAGTAGGAATATAAGGAAAGGGCTAGGACAGGACTAGTGGTTAGCTAATCGCTCTCGATACGCCCCGTTCATAGGGAAGGATGGGTGGGAGGGGGGAATTCAAGACATCATATACATCCATGCCTTTGAACAGAAATTCATAAATCGATTGAAAAATCAATTTATAAAACTGCCCGTACTGGGATTCGAACCCGTGGCCACCGTAGCGGTAGACAACGATGTTGACCATTCGACCACACAGGCGGCATTACATTTACGACTCTAAAACAGAGATTGAGCGACTTAGTAACAAACAGTTCATAAAAAAAACTTCTTTTAAGATATCTCCATTAGATGGTCATATGCTCTGCACTGGGAGCGGATATAGATAAAAAGGTAATGTGATGATTCGGGTATATAATTCTTGAAAGCTTTTCACAACAGGCTTTCTGAATATGTAATAGTTGAAGTACAAACTTTTACCAAATTACCTGTATCACCTTACCTTACCTTAAACTTTTCGTGACTGTAAGACACCATCTATTATACGATACGCCCTTATTTTTGAATACCAATAATAAAACAAATCATTTGTTTTTTTGTGTCAATAAATAAGTCACAAAATGACAATAGAAATCAGCTCAAGATTGTATATTAGTTTTTGCGTTAGTTACTGTCAATATGAAAATATTGTAAAACGGTCTTTAATTGTGAGACAAACTAGTCCAATTCCAAAATAAGTTTTAAAAAGTATCTTGTAATTGAAGAAATACGATAAACACAGCTTAGACTTGAAAGGTCTACTAAATGTTTGCAACTTTTTGACCCTTTTAAAATAACGTTCTTACATATACTGTGGAATGATTGGCCTCGAACAAGTCTATATTACCTGATCAGTTTGCCAATTGCTGGAAATTAAATATAAGCTTTCAGCTGATCTTTGGATCAGAATAACTTTTTATCTTTTCATTTAAATTGAAAAAAAATGGCATTACAACTTATACTAATACGCCAAACATTTTAAAGTTGAAAGATCATACGAGATTAACTTGATGAGAATTCATTGTAGGTTACTCGAGATCATCTCGACGTTAATTGACATCACAAACAACTACGTCCTAAGTCTCAAATTCAAATTTAAAAATATCAATTTGACATTGACCTTACCGGGAATCAAACCCAGACCCACCTGGTCGGTAGAGCAATGTCTTACCAACTAGACCACAGCGGGCGACAAATTAAATTATTTTAAATAACTATTTTTAATAATTTATTTAATATTATTATATTTTTAGTAATACTTAGATAAATCAAAACTTTACTATTATTCAAGTTAGCTGATTTAGAACAGAAATAACAGTAGTCATTTCAATCATTAATAAACATTAATAAAAGCTTTGCTCATCTCCTGATATGATTTAAAGATACAACCAAAAGCGTTTAAGACAATGTTTTATATACAAATATATGATGGCAGAGTATTGGTTTGCTTAAGTGTCGCTAAATATTTGGAATTTACCTCTATAATTAAATATACAAAATATACGCTCCACCCTTCTCGGCGTCTTTAAGGATTACGACATCCTTATAATCGTGAATACAATGTGTTATTTATACTTTAAGTTTTATACCGTGCCGCTAAGCCGCTTTTCTTAGCTCCCATGGGAGATAACTGGTTGCGTTATAAATATTGTTTTAATAAATTTTAGTTTTGCAAAAGGCAGTTTATATTTCTTGTTATTCTCTCTGGGGTGACATCTTGAATAATGTTTAGTAATGATTACGTAAATAACGAAACTAAAAAACAAGCGAAGTGATTTTAAAAAAATGTAATTTTATTTATCTTTGGATATTAATCGTTTTAATAGAGACAGATATATTAATAACATGGAATTGTTTTTGACCACGAGAATATCATGGATTAAAAAAATGCTAGTTGAACACAAGAAGTCAAATAATTTCTTTTTTAAGTTCAGATTTGAGTGGCGTGTAAAGATAACTATTTTTTTTAAATTAATGACACGTACCATTTTTATTTAGGTTATATAGTATACTCTTAAACATATCAATAAAAAAAATGTTTTATGTGTATATAATTATATCGATCTTTTTTTAAATAAATAATATGGCAAAAAGGTATATTTTTTACTCAATAATTAATAAAACGATACACATAAAGTGAAAAGAAATATAAAAAAAAATAGGAATCAAAAAGTTTTTTTAGTTTTTATATCGACTGTGGTAAAGAAATAGGACGTAACCCACAGTTTTTTAAAAATAGCTTTTTTTTCGATAATCACGATGTATCAAACTTGATACACGTTCTATCAAAAGGATGTATGCTGAAAATGTCGAATTAGTATCTATAGATAGCTTTTAAGTTTGAAAAAAGATGAGCTTGTGGAAATTGAAACCAAGAAAAAATACTGAAAAAATATTTTTCCTCGACAATTTCTTTAATTAATATCAGATTATGTCAACTAAACACCAGTTCAAAGTCTCCATGCACTTCAAGGTTGTGTATATTGTATAATTTTCATATGGCCTAAAATCATCAAAACACGTTTTTTATGCCTCCTGTAAAATTTTCTGTGTGGGTTACGTCCTTTTTCCTCTCCACAGTCGATATGTAATATATATAATTATTAGGGGTTACTATATATTAGGTAAAACGGAAAGAAATGACATTTTTTCTGGCGCGTCAC
Organism: Himalopsyche anomala; assembly: GCA_031772345.1. Taxonomy (NCBI): domain Eukaryota; kingdom Metazoa; phylum Arthropoda; class Insecta; order Trichoptera; family Rhyacophilidae; genus Himalopsyche; species Himalopsyche anomala. Next base: position 18,039,417 of record CM062833.1, on the reverse strand, counting down.
TTTAAAATCTGTTTTTCAACGGTTGCCGTTGAGCTAACACGTCGGGGTTGGTATTATTTTAAAGCTCTGTGTGTACTCTTTCCATTTCAACATATTTTATATTTTTTTGCCGTTGTGGAAAAATGGAGAAGCCTGAGATTGAATAAACACATTTGCGCTGTTTTATGCTGTTTTTAATCGATAAAGGATAAAAACCAAAAAAAGCTACGAAGACTATTTGTGACATTTACGGTGACGTCTTGAAACTTTGAAAGTGCTTTAGATGGTTTCAAAAGTTCAAAAGTGGCGATAGGGAGTTAAAGGACAAACCAAAAACAGGAAGACCCCTCAAAATCGATGATGACGTCCTAAAATCATTGGTGGAAGCTGATCCTCGTAAAATAGAGAAGGAATTGTCACACGACATTGGCTGTCCAATAACAACTGTGCAAGATCATCTGAAAAGATTGGGAAAAAAACACAGGCAAGCTCTCTCAAAAACACACACTCTCTCAAACGGCCTTGGAACAAGCGTGACCATCTGTGCTTCTCTATTGTCCAGGCACGAAACGGATCCATTTCTCAGAAAGATAATTACCGGGGACAAAAAATGGGTCCTTTACAGTAATACCAGGGGAAAAAACAATGGCTATCACCAAATCAAGTACCTGTGCCTACTCCTCGGCCAACATTGACGTTAAAAAAAGTTTTGTTGTGTGTTTGGTGGGATGTTTCGAAGATAATACATTTTGAATTATTGAAATCTGGCCAAACAGTTACGGCAGAGCTATACTGTGCTCAACTAGAACGATTAAAAGCAGAGTTATTAAAAAAACGATCTTTTTTGGTCAATAACAATAGGCGGATTTTACAACATTAAAATGCGAGACCTCATGCGGCAAAAATTACTCAGCAAAAAATAAGAGAACTTGATTTCGAACTTCTGCCACATCCTTCATATTCACCGGACATAGCACCTTCGGATTATTATCTCTTCAAGTTGATGAAGCATTCACTTCGTGACAAAAAAATTACAAACGCTGACCGGGTGAAAAATCACCTGGATTTGTATTTTGCCAGTAAGTCACCAGAGTTTTACGAAAAGGGTATCAAAAAGTTGCCTCTTTTATGGAGGACGATAAAAGACAACGAGAAAAATTATATAACAGAATAATATTATATCATTTAAAAAAAAAAAAAAAAATTGTCACAATAACAAAAAATGTCATTTCTTTCCGTTTTACCTAATAGTTTGATGATGTATTAGATTGATTGTTAGCTGTTTTTAAATACTAATAAATAGAAGATTTTTAAAATACAATTGGTGTGACGTCGAAAATAATACTAAAACAGGCACGCCTCAAATCTCATTTTTGATTTTGTAAAAAAAGGAAAAGTGCTTCTCACGGTTTTATAATGAAAAGATTTCAAAGTAACTTATTTAATGACAGGTGTTAGAAAACCAATCTCCATCTATCATACTTCATCTTAAAGCTTCTATTGCCTTATACCCATACTAAGTAATAAATAGTAAAAGGAAACCGAAAGCTATATTAAAAAGTATTGTTTTTTTACTTCCTGATAAATTTTATTTACGTATGCTCTTTTGCCATCAGAGACCCATAAAATCTAATACAAATAAAGTTACAATAAACTTTATTATCCAAGTATTTATGTGGTTTTATTCTCTTAAAGTCTTAGACCAAGATATTCACTGATATGATAGAGTGCATATTTCTCTTCGGGGTAAGTACCTTCATAAGAGAATGAGAATGAATTCAAGTATACTGGAAAATAACATTCCATCATAAAATCCTTCAGAATACTAAAGTTCACCTTCGCAGCTGATAGAATCATTCTAAAATTCGAAGTGTTTATTACTTTTCGCGGGCTTTGTAAATTTTACTACTACACCCAGTGGCAACACATATTTACGCGAATCGTGTTATAAATTAAATTAAATACATAATATTAAACAGTTATTGAAATATATTTCCATCAAGCTATTGCCATTCTACCAATAAAGTATTTTAATATGTTATATTATAATTTAGAATTTGTAGTATAGAATTTTGTCCCATGTGATTTAACTGAAATTGTTTTATGTCTGCATCAAAGTCTATTTTTAGCAAGAAATTTTGAACTATTTATCACAATAATTGTGGATTGAATGAGCATATAATTGGTAGAACTTCATTATAATTAGGTGACAGACTATCAAATTATTTTAGTTCGTAAGCCAAAATTACGGTAGACTTTAGAAATTAGATTTATGAAGTTACGAAAATACGGTAGCGAATCATGGCAGCTGACGAAGACTTCGTAAACCGTATACTTAGCTTCGAGAACAGATGCTTGCGTCGGATAACGAAGGTAAGGTGGTTTGATTTTATGAGGAATTCGCAGATAAGGGAACGTACAAGACAACACCCCGTCACGTCAGTGTTTATGGAGAGACGTTGGAACTGGCGGATGCCTCCAGAAAGTCACAATCCTGCCTGTTTCTTCTATCGACCGGTAGGATTCCGGCGCCTCAGACTTCCATCGAGTACTATCCATAGGATGTACTCGGTAGAACTGAAGGATGCTGGCATGTCATGGGAGGAAGAAAAGCAATTTGGCGGGAGACAGGGAAAGATGGAGGTGCCGCGTGGCGGCCATATGCTCCACATAGGGAGCGAATATGGTCAAAGAAGAAAAAGAAGCCGAAATAGCTATGCAACTTCCTCCATCACCAGAACGTGGTAGAAAAATAAGTATGATACTCGGAAATAATAGACAGCTTAACTCAAAGCTCTAACTAATCTCCATGCTTACTATGCTCTAAATATGTAGGACTGGAATGTAATGCGTTATAGTTATCATCACCTCAACACAAATCCATAAATCGTGGGGAAAATAATTCTAGAACTGTCCGCGCGAGGATTTAAATTCATGAACACCGCTTAAGATAGAACTAACTAGAGGAAAAATCGACCCCTTAACTCAGGATCGCTCGAACATATTACGATATATAATGTTATTGTAATTCATGTTACCTGTATGGGTTTCTTAGAATAAAATTTCAAATTTCTCTGCCCCTGCACACATATATCTTGTTGTAGAATGACAATTCAATCTTTTATTTATTGTTTCGGATCACGGCCCATAAAATCTGTATCCTCTGCCTCCGAGTCACTACCTACGCTACTTCATAAGTGATAGCTGTTCTCACAGCAGTCGTGGCTGCCTGGCTCTACGCCTTTTCGTAAGTGATGGCTACGCAAGCCCGGTGCTGTCTTCGCCATTATATAACTGACAGACGAAGGTGCTTTTCAGAAATTTCAGAGAATTACGCATTTTTTTTATCTTGAATAATTCGACAGGATTGCATTAACATTTTAGTAGCTAAGTATGTTATATACTCGTGTATCAATAGCTGTGCATGATGAATTTATTAGTTCCTTTTCAATAAAAACCAATTTGAATATTTGATATGAGACATTATTTTTGATATTGTTTATATATAAGCTATTAGTACAGAATGATGCACCGTTTATAACGCAGTCATTTTTTTTATATCAAACTAGCCGGTACCCGGCAAGCGTTGCAATGCCTTTCAAAGAAAGAAAGTGTTTGTGATGTCTAAATATTCCCTCCCACCCCTCCAATCCTTCAATATCTGGGCGTAACGAGAGCGATTAGCTAACCACTAGTCTTCCTCTCCTAGCCTTGCCAAAGAAAGAAAATGTATGTGTTTTAATTGTGTTTATTGATTATTTCGATTTAATTTCACTAACATTGATCGGCATTGATGCGAATGACATGTGCCGTTTGACGTTTGCTGCCGATTGTCTATGGTATGACACACGCGCCACCTACTGTAAGTTAATTGTACTATGCCTTTAACCTTTGTGCAAGTGCGAGCAAAAAGTTTGTCAAAGTTTTATTGCAATCGTATGAACGGTGTGGCAACGCATAAAATACAAACTAACAAACAAGTATTCATTTTTACGTATTAGGTTTATGAAGGTTTAAGTACAAAGTTCTTCGAGTCTCCGTCATCATTAATGTTTTGGAAGTTTGCACTCTCTTACCATCGTTGCTGGCGAAAGGGCGTGATGGCTACAGAAGTGAGAAATCCGTAGTGAAGCCAGTTCACGGGGACTTCAGATGCATTAATTTGCAAATCACATAATATACTTCCCCTCATACTATATCCATACATACACACAAATTCGCATACATACAGTACACAAGGAAGTCAACCAAAGAGTAATTTTCAAGGATTTTAGCCTTTTTGGAACATTCATTGAATTTGTTTGAAATGAACTTTAATTCAGCGAAAACAATAATTATTTAGATAAGCTTTTTAAATTATAAATACTAAAGACTGTCTGTATTTTATATTAAATTAATTTACTTCCATCAAATTTACGTACACTTAGTCATAAACTATTTAACAGCGATAAATAAATATAATAAAGAGAGTTGTATGTAAATACTTTTTTATCTGAGAATATTTTGTTAGTGGATGGGTATATGTATAATCTATTTTTAATGAAGAGTAACTTCTAGAATTTTCGATTGTTTTTGTTGATAAGTATAACATAAAAGAATTTTGCGAAAACGAAAACTTCATAATCTTTCTTAGGATATTACTTTGTGTCCAAATCTAAAGCTACTAGAATTTATAAGATATAATCATAAGTATAATTCACGCTGAGTTGGGTTGCAATACCCGACAAATATATCAATACCGGTATTAAAAGACTATATGTGGAATCGGTAAAGGTGGGAATCGAAGACATCACATACACCTATGACTTCAAACAAAAATTCATAAATCAATTAAAAAAATATTTGATAAAACTGTCCGTACTGGAATTTGAACCGGTGACCTCCGTAACCAAAGCCAACAATGTTGGCCACTCGACCACGCAGGCGGCATAATAATTGCTAAGAATATAAGCTTTTATATAGTTTAATTACATATAATAACTCTTAACAAAGTATATGGCGTATGCTTAAAACTGTAAACTCAAAATATGCGTGTTATTTCGATAAACAAAAATACTTTTGAATTTTCAACTTACCAGTAGCTCGAGGTCTACGCCACCTGTTCCCCTGTGATATACGTAGCGGTCCTCGTAGCGATCTACGAGAGGAGGTTCCGGAGGGGGAGGTGCTACGCATTCAGCGTATCCGCTTTCCACCAAGTGCCTGTCAAGCTCGTCTGGGTCCCCGAGTACTCGAGTCGGCACTATTGGCGCGTTGCTGGCGCCGAGAGACTGCAATCAAAAAGCATTTGTCAAAAGTTGTAAAATCTACATGCAGGCTATCTGGGAGTAGGATATTCAAGAAAGAAAGCATGCAACAAAAAGTTTTTAAGTATACTTTCATATAATCAATGTTTAAAAATGATAAAAAAATGTTTTCCTGTTACAATTTTAATGTCTACATGAATTTCTGGGTGTATTTCGGTATACAGTATCGTCAATAAAATTCAAATGATTACCAAAGATTGCCGAGGAAGTAAAGGTTTATTAATTCTATCCAACAATTCACTGTCTTTACTTCCCGAATAAAAAGACAGGTAATGACAAAAATCATTTTCTGAGCAATAATCTGTTATTTTAGCATTATGATCAATCAAATTGATTATTTAAATAAATGACTATTGTAAAAAAACCTAAATATTAATTCATATCTTTGGACACACATCGATAAATGAATGTGTCATAATATATCATTCTAACAAAAATGTTAACTACTTTACTAAAGCACTATGACTAGAGACCTCATTATATAAAGTTTTTTTTCTAAGTAGATAGCATATCATATATTTGTAATTGAGCGGAAATTTAACTGAAGTTGAGTTTGAGATTGTACATTTTTTTATATAAGTCAACTGATAGCACTAGCATACCAAATATCTATTGATAATATTTGACAATCATTGAATGAATAAATGCATATTTTTAAGCCTATATTGTTTATAAATTATTATGAGAATCTTCAGTATTTTTTATTAAAAACCTTAATTCATTGCATTTTACACTAGTAGAAAAATCTGACTCGCTAAACGAAATAAGTCTTCATTACTTATGGAGACGCAGCGCAGGGCAGGGTAAAACAAACATGTGCGACGAGCGTATGCTGTGTTATTCCTTCATTTCACAAGTAACAGAACAACTCTTTCAATGTGTGTTTTATTATTATATTATTATTATATATATATTACTTTAGTTTGGTCAAAAGTCGACACTTAGAACCTTGTAGTACTCAGCTCGCGGCATGTTTAGGTAACACGTGTCCGGCTCTTCAAATCTGTGCTACGCTGCAGTGGCGTCACCTTATATCTTAAAATACGCTTAGCCTGACTATCTTTAATGTTATTCCATCAAGAATAATCATTTATCACTGTCAGTGATTTTAAGTCGGTATTTTCTAACATACGATCAAAGAAAGATTCTTCACCTTTATAATGCTTTGTGCGTCTACGACAAAATAACATAACAATTATGATTTAATATAATGGATAAACTTTGTAACAAATTAGATCAAAATTAAATCCGAAATTCAACTTGTTCAGCTAAGTTTGTTAGTGAAAAATCTAAGCGTAACGCGTAAATATTATGCAAATCAAATTACCAGTGACTCCTTGCTTTCTATGTCATTGCCAACTAAGCGATTACCCAAGAATGGATTCCATTTTCCGCAAACAACCATTTAATATTATTCCTTCGACGTCACATCATAATAACATTTGACGACGGCCAATAAAATCGCAAATCAAACTTTTAATTGGTTCATCCCCTTTCGCATCCTGGCCACATATAAACTTTTACTGTAGAGCTTTTATGCTACGCGTGCTTTCATCAGAGTTATAAAAAGGGGTTCGTCACATTTAAATCAATGATATATTTAAAACGAGCTTTATTTATTTGAGCCTAACAAGCCAATTCTGCGTTATCTTTAATGGGTATTAAATATACAATTTAACACTTCCCACACGGTGCTAAAAAAATATGTCAGATATGTTGCTGGTCCTTAAACAACCAAGTGAAAAAAACATGTTACCACCCTTTGATGGAAGGTAAAAATCCAGGACGTATATTTAAAAAAAAATGTTTTTCACTTGGTTCTTTGAAGGTCATCGACATATCGGAAGAACTTTTTAGCACCGTTTAGGAAATTTTAATAAAATAACTCGTTATTTTATTTCACTTGTGTAAATGCCGTTCTTTAACCCTTAACAAGGCCGCATTCAACAAAAAATCGTAAAGTTATTTGTTTTTCACAAAGTATTAGACATAAAACATTCAAGTTAAAAGTTCAATTTGAAATATTTTCAGTTTTAAAACCATTAATATGATCTTGGTAATATACTGGTTAAGTCGTTCAAAGTCAATCAGATGGCAAGATTTAACTGAATTTTGTACAGTATTTTGTATTGAATGGTGTTTAGTGATTTTTTAAAGTGAACTTGAAATAAAATTTAGATAAAATGTAGTCAAACACATTTTCAGCTCTTCTACAAAATAAAATGAATCCGACTCGGCTGTGTTTAATACCAGACGCCTCATTTGTACGATAATATCATTCCTTTCAAAAATAAAATAGTTTTACATTGGTATTATAATATTTTAGTATGTGTTCGTATATTTTACGATACTGGCAAAAATACTAATTTTAGCATCTTTTGCACAATGACTTATTGACGAAATGAGAATTTTTTATTATTATGTGTAACCTATTTTTTAATCATACAAATAAACTTCATATTTAATTCTGCATATTACATTTAATAAGTTGACGATCGCTCGCCAAGGGGCGTGAGATGTTATCCTTTCGAAAGCAGAGGATCATGACACGTGTTTACCACAAGTTAAAGGTAACTTAATTTTACATAGCAACCTGCATGACTGCTTTTTTATTTGCTTGGGGTTGGTTTATCTGATATCTGGATATAAAAGATTTTTTCCCAATGCTGCTATCAAATCGAAAGACTTTTAATACCAATATATAGTTCACACACTCTAACATAACAAATATTATATCACAAACCAGTCAAATACAGTTGCTTGAAAAAAATCGTTATTTTTCAGGAGAGTCATTTGAAGTTTTCAAAATTTTACAGTAAATAAAGAAGTTGTCTAGACGAATAAGCTATTGAATGTATTTGTGAGCAAATCATTATATTATTTATAGCTACAGTTTACGTTACCTTTCACATAAATATAACGGGATATGTTTTAAATATTGATACCACTAATTTTTTTAATGTGAATACGTACTTTTTCTCTGAGACTATTTTAGTGAAAGACATTTAATAAAAATAAAGAATCAGTTTCACATTAATAACACTATTTTAACGAAGGTAAGAATGAATGGCCGAATTCTCTCGCGAATTTCATCAGTCAGAGATCTTGGCGTACAATTTGAGAGCAAACTAACATTCAATAATCACATTAAGATTACTTGCAAGAAAGCATTACAAATGTTGGGCTTTATCATCCGTACCACCAGAGTCTTTTCGGGAGTTAAAGTTCTAATATTAATGTACAACGCTTTGGTTCGAAGCAGACTTGAGAGTGGGTCAATTGTTTGGGCCCCAAGATGCTCGAAATATACCCTTATGGTGGAGAAGATTCAGAAGAAATTTTTGAGACTTCTCTATATGAGGGTGTATGGATATTACCCATGGCTTTATCCAACTGACTTTCTCTTAGGCATGCTTAACTTCAATAGTTTGAATGTTCGAAGACAAATGTATCTGGCCATATATTTCTTTCGACTTATAAGTGGCCAAAATGAGAATTCCACCATTCTTGAGAATGTGAATCTAAATGTTCCTGATTATTTTTTGAGAAATTGTGGACATGAATTGTTTGTTCTCCTAAGGTGTAGAACCAGCCTGCCAATGGGGATGCCACTGGGGAGAGCTTTAACGGTGTTCAACAATATAGCTTCGGATATAATTTAAGATTTCGACTGAAGGTGCTTGGTGGAATTTCAATATTAAATTTGAATGATTCAAATTTAATAGCTTCGGATGTCGATATATTCCACGTAGACGTGGGTGAGTTCCGACGAATACTATTTTTTATGTATTAAAGTAGAGTTCGTCGGAGCTTACTCAGTTGACTTATTTGCCATTTTTTTTTCTACTGATTTTAATATTAAATTATACTATTTTTTTTCTCCATTGTAAAAGTTTTAAATTTATAATTTGTCAACCTTTTGCAATGTTAATTAAATAAATAAATAAATAAATAATAATAAATAAATAAATATCAATGGACTTAGATTGAACACTTTTATTTATAAATGATACTATCCAATATTTCACTGTTCTGTAATTGTAAAATTCTATTTAAACGAAAGTACTTGTTGAATATTTAAAAATTTACTAAAAAAAGTCAAATGTCAGTTACGAGGTGTCAATTGGTATTTACTGTAACCCTATTCATATAAAGATTCTTTATGGAGTGATTTTACAGTATGTTAAAATCAATAGCTGACTTGTAATCATTTGTACAGCCTCTTTTTCAGTGATAATGGAGATGTTAAATTAAGAATGAAATAAAAGAACGATCTGTTAGAAAGTAACCTTTATCACCATGTTTTATTTGCAAGATTTGTAATAAATATTGAAGGACATAAAACAGCAACACCCATACCTTTGGACACACATTTTTAAATAGTATCTTGATTGTCAAATAGAATTAAGCTTACGAAATCCTACTATTAAATACTGCTTTTCATTTTAAAACCTTGCCTTAAACAGTTTAATTGATATCACTCATAAAAGTTTGATAAAACTGTAGTAAATGAAAAGATTTCAATATAGCTCAGTGCCTTGTGTGAATGTCATGAATACAATTTTGATTACAACTATTTACACAGTTATTACAAAATCTTGAAAATGACAATTTTACGTACGATTTCATCAACTGCGCTTTTCCGTGAAAGAGTAATTTAGATCAAAGGTCTCCAAATAATAATTCATGCATGACATGCCCAAACTACAGTAGGTTGATATGATGAGCTAGCTAGGTCTAAGCTCTTGAGACTTAGCGGAAGACCAAGAGTGTCCCTTAGGCCAAAAAGTTTTTAGACCGGTGGCGGATTAAGCACATGGGAGGCCCTAGGCTCGATAACATTTGGAGGCTCTGTTTTATGGACAGCATAAAAACGTCATAAAATTCCAAGAAAAATATTTAAAATATATATAAACACGAAAAAAAGTTTCTGGGTTATATTATATAAGTTATTTTGAGGCCCCTAAGATTCGGAGGCTCCAAGCGCGCGCCTAATTTGCCTGTAGGGTAATCCGCCACTGTTTGAGACTCTTGATCTACATAGATCAACGTATTTGGATTGTACTATAATATCGTTGTGTACTGCAAACAAAGTTTGAATATCTCAATGTTAGTTGAATATAAAAGTTATATTTTTTTTATAATTAAATATATTTCGATGACTAATACTAAAATCCCTGTCGCCTTTTGTCGCCTGTCTGCCTGGCAGGTCTGGGTTCGATTCCCAGTCTGATCACAGTGAATTTGAGAATTATTCAATTCAAAGTTTTGATCGAAGACTGGGTATTTGTGATGTCAATTCACATCATTTCCTCTCCTCCCATCCTTCCGATCCTTTAATAACTGGGTGAAGCAATAGCGATTAGCCAACTACTAGTCCTGTTCTAGCCTTATCCTTCTGTCCCTACTACTCACTTTGAAAAAAGTGAGGTTGAGCGACTGAGTAACAAACAGTTCTTGTAGAAAAACTTTTGTTGAGATTACTCCATTAGGAGGCCGTATGCTCCACATTGGGAGCGGACATGGATTTAAAAAAAATACTAAAATAATTGTTTTTACTTCTTTCATTGTTTTAGTTGCAGATTCATCAAAGCGATTCGACTTCAGTAGTATTAAACTATCACGGGATTGTAAATGTAAGATTTTATATATTTCAGCTAACTACTTTTGTAGACGCTTTCAATTCAACATTTCTTCAAGACCACATCTTATCAAAACCAAATCCTCGAAAGACAAACTACCCTCTTACGAACCTGCGACCCTGATAAAAATAATGTTAAAGAAAACCAGAAAAGTATCCAATTTCAATTTTAAAGCAATTTTGGGACTGCGGCTTATGAAGCACTCCACATCTAATTTATCCTTCGCAAATCTCTCGGGTCTTATCTCTCTTCCCTTTGACACAATCAGTGATCCAAATAATAATCAGATAAAAAAACATATCCCAAAGACTCGAGCTCTTGGGCCGAAAATTTTTGATGACGTCATAAAAGACAGTATAAAACATTTTATCTAAGTTGCTGAACCAATTGTTGTGTTGTTTATAAAGGACATAAGGGGTTTTATTTTTGAAACTAGTGGGCAGAAAAAAGAAAAGTCTACCTTCTTTTTAAATAAATGTATATTAAAAAGCCAAAATATCTTTTAAGTGTCGCAGTAGGTTTTTACTTCGGTGGCTTATTATTTTTTTGTGATAACCACTTCCAGTGCAAGCATAATACAATCAACACTTTTTTTTACATGATTTCGTGATTTTACATCAGTCGTGAAATCGGGTCTTTCTCCGGAGGTGGAGTCAAAGCTGGAAAAAGCGTAAAAAATAATTTAAAGATACTGTAAAATTGTTAGTCTCTTTGATAGATTTGACGGTAATTCTAAAATTATCAACTTAATCTTATATTATAAGTCTATTCATCGTATTGATTGGTGAAATCTACGAAAATTATTCAAGTGACTAGAATGATCTGATGGTGTACAGATATGTTAGTTGAACGGAAATATTTAAAAAAAATATTTTGAGTCGGAGTCGTCTTTTTTACCCAACTCCATAACCTTACAGATATTTTGCTCATCACGAGCATTTTCATCTGATAAGAAATACAATAATACTGGGCTATTTATACTAAGTGAAAGTAATTGAGTGTAATCAACAGCAAAAAAAAAACAAACAAACTCACGGGCTCAACTCCCAGTATGAGCAGTATTTTTTTCAATCAATTTATCGATTTTAGTTTGAAGGTATGAGGGTTTGTGATGTCTAAAAATTCTTTTCTAATCTTCCAATATTAAAATCAGAATCATAGTGAGAGCGATTATTTCACCACTTGTTCTGTCCTAGTCCCATTTTTGTATCCTTACTATCTTCGAAAAAAAGGTGTTGAGCATATTGTGTTGAGTTATTTCACATTGAAGGCGGGCATGGATAAAAGTCAAAAGAGTTTCATAATATAAGATAGATAAAAAATGAAATTTATACTTTTATAAATATCAATGTTTCAATGTTTTTTTGCTTCTTTTTACATGGAAATTAAAATGAATGTTTTCGTTTTCGCTTTTCACTGAATAATCACGTTCCTTTCACTGAAAGATCTTGACATTTTTTCAATACATTCAAAAGCTCGTCAAATTGCCTTGCTTGGTTGGCTCTTATTATATATGATTATTGCTCCAATTATACCGAAAGATCTCAATTTTATTTTCTAAAGCCGAACGATTATTTTAAGTATCCACCATTGCCAAATTTCGCCAAAAATTACAATGTTTTGTCTGAGGGCATCAATTCAAAATGACTCGTAACGATTCAACAAAATGGCCGCGATGTAGATACCTCGTATTATTATTTAACCGCACAAATTCCGCGCGCGAAATGATTGCCGCTTTAATAGTTTTTTAATGCCGCTCCATAAAAATGCCAGTGGTGTGGATAGCTACGACAATCAAATTAATAATAAAAAACACCTATTCCATAATAAATTCAAATGTTTTATAACTGTTATACGCGGAGAGAAAGTAAACAATTAAATGAAGAGTCTTCATTGAAGATTTTTTCTTGTTAATGATAATAATATGACAATCGCGCATGTTAACAAGATAAAAAAACATTCGATTATTATTCAACATTGGTAATATATATTTCGATGGTTTTATTATATGCTGACTAAATGAAAATTCAACATTTTTCTCAGTAATCTTGACTGTAGTTAACGTATTTCATAAAAATTGCGTATACAGAGTTTCTCGTAATCATTCAATACGGATTGATGATAAGTAAATTCTTCGAATACAAGCTTTTCTATGCCAATTGCTCGAAGTAGAAGTTCCTTTGCATACAATTGCTCTAATTTCAGTTGCTCGAATTTGGCTATTGAGAAGGTATAATCCAGTTATGTCTAATATTATTATACTATAATTGGTCACTCAGCATTCTATTATATGTTATGTACAAGTTGTTTATAACCTTGGATTTTTACCACATTGCATATACTTGATGTATTTTTTATTGTAGCTTGTAGCATTATTCTTTTTATATAGATTTTTAAAAAAATACCATTTATTAACGTCACATTCGAGATAATATACTTTCGGGCAATTGCATTCGAAAAAATTACCGAGTACCCTACGGATTACCGTTTCTTTTTAGTTAGTGTAGCCGGATTAATATTAAGTGTCTCAGGAGTAATCAAATCTGTGTAGAAAGGCATGGTAAATATTTAAAAAAATAAAATAAAGCGCGTTTTTTTACAACGATCAAGATCTGCTTCAATGCTTTTCTTCATCGTGAGAATTATCAACTGAAAATAATGATATCAACAAGGAATAATTCTCGCTATGAGCAAAACCAATCCTCATGAAAAAAGTCTGGGACTAGAACAGAGAAAATGTGATTTATTCAATTATGACTTATTGACAATCACTTGTAAATGATTTAAAAGGGTATACAAATGATATTCTTCTTACTAAATTAAATAAATTATATCTACTCTAACTATTTAAAATACTTCACAGCTATTTAATACAATTAATCATCTCTGTACATTTACTGCACAATGTAATTAATCGACACATTTCAAATCTTGCTGATTTGGAAAATTTTGGATATATTACTTTTGCTATTTCCATCACTGCTTGATATCCGTCAAAATATCCCTTTAACATGTCACCAAACTTTATTAAACTTTGTTCAGTTTTGTGGGTGTAATTTACCCAGTGCCGTCACTGTGTTGATGGTATCAGAAAATGGCTTGTCATTTTAAGGTAGTATCAAAATTGAGATTGTGTCTGATGTTTAATGAAGACTGATGTCACTTCAACGACGATAATATGGAGTCAGGTCTTCAACCATGATGACGTATCATATCAAAAACGGAACATAAATCACGTAATATTATTCGACTCCGTCAAAAGTATTTTATTTTTGACAAAATCTTCAGCATGATATTTTTTTCAGATTTAATTTCAATCGTATATTGTAAAAGAGGCTTACTTTCAAAATTTAAATAAATTTTACTTACTACATTTATTTGGTTTAGATACATAAACAAATTTGTAAAATAATACTTAGTCAATCTGTCACAAATTTTTGAATCTCTTAAAAACTTGTAATTGCACATATCGATATTTATTTGATTTTTGCCTTTTTCTGCAGTTACTAAGACGAATTTCTATGAATATATATGAGTTTTAGTGCTTTGACAGATAACGATGATTATTAATAAAGCCTATTATTTGCAAACTCGGCTCATTAAAAAATTGTTGAAACATAAACCATGAATGTAATTTAGTTCATAAAAATAAATGTCGATAGTATTTTTAAAAATCAGTCTCAAATATGGCTCGGTAATATACAAAATATCATTCCGAGGTAATGTTAAACTAAAAATACTCTTGAAATTTATATTATTTTACAAAATGAAATTCAAATTTCAATTTTTATCTATTTTCATATATTTAGAGCCGCATATTTCTCATTTACTAAAACCAATAAATGAGAAAAAAAATACAACAATTCTGAGAAACCCGAAAAAGGGGTATGAGGAAAATACTTACATGTAACGCAAGATACCACGTCATATGTCAGTAACATTTCAGTCGTTTCTTGGTATATGTAGGTTAAAAACAACAAATAACTTGGGGCTTAATTATTATCGAAACAATGTATTTGTCAAACGAAGTGATGTTATTGTGTACGAATGATTGATTTGACATCTAAGATTCTTAGAACCGAAATATTGATAAATTAAATGAAAATAAATAATAAGAGGTAAATATTTATTTTGGTTAACTGTATTTTCGTGAAAAACACTTTCATATCTAAGATAACAAAAATTTTACATTTATTACGATTATTAAATTACCTAATT
The DNA here is from genome assembly GCA_031772345.1 of Himalopsyche anomala. Lineage (NCBI taxonomy): Eukaryota > Metazoa > Arthropoda > Insecta > Trichoptera > Rhyacophilidae > Himalopsyche > Himalopsyche anomala. Next base: position 18,024,272 of record CM062833.1, on the reverse strand, counting down.
AATTCTAAAAAAATGGCTATTACTACGTTTGTTTTGTATATTACTAATAATCATTTCGATGCTAATCAAATTAATATTATTTTCGATGGATTTGAAAGACGATGAGATAGACTCTTCTCAAAAAGACACGTCTCACAATTTTGTAACCTAATCGATGTTATAACAAAGCTATAAAATTTGATTTAAATTAAAATTACTACTGTCAACTTATTACTATATATATTGTATATAATATCGACTTTTCATTCAAAAATATCACTTGAATTTCCTAACTAAAATTTAACAAACTTTTTCAATCTGGTGTGTGTTCCGTATTTATGAAAGGGAAAAAATTAAATGGTCAGGATTTAAATCAATTTTTGGTCAGAATAAAAATATTATTGAGTGAGAAGATTTTATAACAATTTTGGTTAGCTAACCTAACCAAAATTGTTATATAAAGTTTTTTTTAATTTCATCTAATTTATGACTGTTTATTCTGACAGATATATTATGACCATTTAATATAAATTCTGACTAATGTAATATAAATTCTGACCAGAAAAATACGAGCCTTTATGAAATCAGGTTTGATATAGAGTTGCTACTACTTACTGCAATATAACATATTTGTTTGATGAAAACTTTGCATTTTTAAATTTGATTGAATTGGCTACAATCGTTTGTGCTATTTTTGATTTGACTGAAAGCACATGTGTATTGAATTTTGTTAATGGTGAAGTTTTTTAAACTTACCCTTAAATCTGGAGTAGACTCGGCTGGCCTAGCCACCAGCAGGCGTACTCGCACGCCGCACTGCCTGAGGACTGCTGCAGCTTGTTCGCAACCCAGTCCACGCATGCTGACGTCTCCAATTCGAAGAATATGATCGCCACTCTGGAGACGGCCATCCTGTGAAGAAAGAAAAATCGTCTGAATATAAATATTGTCTTTTGCTTCTGTGGTCTAATATCTAAGATCCAGGTCATTGCCCATTGGTGTTTGTGGTGTATCTTCTTATTTTAAGTTACTTATCTATTTCAAAGGATTCAAAAGTTTATTAGTATTAAGTATTTAGACACATTGCCAACTTGTAGTTGTAATGCCAAAAAAATGAAAAACGTAAAAATAACATTATCAAGTTTAAAAAGAAAGATCGTAGCTATTTTTGCTTCACACCATAGTCAGAACTATTTGTAACGGATTTTAATTAGTTTATAATTATACCCACTTTAAAGAAAAACGTTAAGCGATATTTAAATACGGATTATTAAACACGATAACGTTGTTTAAAGTTGTTCTTAAGAATATTAAAACTTATTAATTAATTCTTGTTAAAATAAATATTTAACTTTTTAATTTTATCCGAACGGAGTACTTTCTATCAAATAAATTCAAGATTACCTATGTTAACGTCGTGATAACTTACATGAAAAGCTGTTTTAATATGATTGTTTGTGATTTCTACTTCTTACATACAATACAGACAAGTACAGTATTTCAACAATTAATAATTAATTGAAAGATGTGTGCCTGTAAGCCGGCAAACAATCGGTATCGTTTTTAAAAAAAAAAAAAATCTTTTGAGAAATGAATAATTTGAGATTAAAAACTGTTCTTGAAAGAAAAAGGTTCTGTTATTTTCATAATATCAATCTAAAACTACGGTTTTATACTTTCACTATGCGTTTAATTCCACTCTTATATTATTATAGTCACTTTACAATGAAAGCCTCGTAACTTCACAGTCATCGCTTTAAGTAAAGAGCAAAAAAATATGCAAAATTATATTTGAATCGTTCAAATTATGTGAAAAAACAAATCATAAGTAAAATTAATCCATGCCGCCGTCTATGGATTTTAATTTATTGATATATTTATCCCTTTATATAAACACGAGATACTAAGCGTTAGTTCAAATTCATCCGTGCACTTGAACGCCTGAAGATGCCGAATGGTGCACCCGGTAGTTAGTAACAAAACCTGTGGGAATGTAAAAAAAATTGAACGATTCAAATTGAATATTATAATTTTACTAAACACTTTTAGTCAAAATCTTAAATTATAGAAAATTATACATTTCGATTTCTTAAATTATTTTCAAGAATTTGTTCTCAGTTCTATGTTAATACGTACACAATTATGTGAAAAAATACTTTTTATAAAATTACGATTTGATTTAGCAACTTCTATGATGTATATATGTGTATATAAAATTGATATTTCTTAAATAAATAACAGCAAATCACATTTTTAGTATTTTGAAAATCACGAGAATTGCACTTTAAGCTGCCGATATATCTTATTTAAATCTAAACGGCTGATCTTCAATCTAAGCATTGTAATTTAAAGACCAGATCAATCGAAGTATTTTTTGATTTTTATTTGTTGAAAGCTGAGTCTTTTCGACTTGTTCTACGTAAATTACTTTCTATGTAAATCTGTTTTTACCCTGGTTGAACGAATTCCATGGCTTGAGAATAAGACTAAGAATTGTGTTTACAAAAAAAATGAGATTTTGAATTTTCGTTCAAGTCTTAGGACATTGAGATTTAAATTTCTGTAATTCGGAAACTGAAATGACGATATTTTGACGACTTTCTCAATACTATTTTAAATATATAACTGGTTTAAAAAAATAATATTTAACATTCGTCAGATGTACACACAACGTTTATCAGACGGCAGGCTAACACAATCTGTTTAAGGCATCATTGACGATACGTGTAATAAAGTTCTAGCTGTTTATCACATATAAGCATAGTTTTTTTTCCCCTTAACTTTTTCGTTGCCGTAAATAATTAATAGTAATTACCTAGCAGGCCAGCTATAATTTGCGACTATTAATTTAATTAGTTATTGACGAGATAACTCGTATTTGGCCTGTTGAGCACGAAAAAAAATACGAGATATCTCGTATGTGGCAACCATCGAGTTAAATTCGGTCACTCGATCGCAGTTATAATGCTATTGATTAAATATTTTGTTAACTTAAATTTGAGCCGCAAAGCTCATTTTAATGAAATAGACTAATTGCATGTATGTAATCTATGTCTGAAAAGATAAATTAATTCCAGACTAGCAACCAGAAAACGTTATAAAAACTTATTATGAAATTTGCCATCCAAACGCTACAAATTGTAATCGTGCATGACTATAAAAACATATTTTAAATATTTCTGATGTAAATCACATGAATCTTTTTTATTTAGCGATTATTTTATATTTTACATAATTCACATCTGCGTAAAATAATCTTGAGGAAAATTTATTTTCCACACTTGTTTACGCAGAATGATCTCATATACATTGCAGTGAAGCCTTATTTTATTTACGATATCAGAATTAATGTTCCTTGGAGGAAAAACACGTGCCATAATAAACAAGGGGTTGAAAAAAATAAACACTGTAGCCATTTCGACCTCAACTATAAATTACGTACGTTGAGTGATTTCTTAGTGTAAAAATATAATAAACAATTTTGTGTTTGTTTAAGCATGGAGAATGTTCATATTTTTTTCATCGTTTATGGTAAAAAAAATACGTTTTGTAATTAAATGCAGATGTAGTGTAGCAAAAGGAATATTTATTAAAAACAAAATTTTAACTGATCTAAATGGAATAAAACCAAAAGTTCAAACTAAGTAATATATTGTGTCGTTTGCATATATCTATTTACAGGAAAATACCAGTTATCTTAACTAGTAAATAAAGGATATTTTTTATACTATTTTATTCTTTCTGTAACATTTTTCTTTATAATTCAATCTGATTTTTATGGACCTTTTTAAGTTTTTTTAGCACTCTAAAAATAAATTAATTGGTCAATTATTTGTCGAAACATTAAACACGCATTAAAAATACTTTAAGTAAATTTAATCAAAAAATTCAAGAGTATGTAATTATGACAAAAAAAAACCATTAAATTCACTCAATATTTCCATATTTGTTTCAAACGGAATCATTGTACAAAAAGTAAACTCGAAATATCACTTCATTCAACAATGATTTCAAGAATAAATATAATTATTAATCAAATATAGCTCTATTCTCGTAGATGATTTCATAAACATATGAATCGGTATATACAGCCCTCTTAAAACCACCCTTGGAATAAAATTGTTTTTTATGGAATACTTAGTTTTGCGGAAAGTACGCAGATTGCAGAAAATTGTCATATCACATAAAAAGAGTATGCAGACACAAAACAAAATAGAATTTCAGAACATTTCTTGAACATTTTTATTTTTCATTTCATTTGATTCTAAGCGGGAGAATAAAATAGGGATATGTAATGAAAGATTATAGCATCGTTAAGATGTCTATACAAGTACGGAAATTTCCCGAAAGAAATTTCGCAATTAAATAAAATAATATAATTTCTTACCTTTTTTTTGAATTTAACATTCTTTATAACGATGAAATATAATATAATATGTTCACGTTTCATTATTTTTTAAAAACATGTCGTTTTATTAAGTAAATATAATTTTTAGGTAGTGCAAAACTAGTTAAACAGATATTTAAAAAAGTAAGCCTATTTATTCAAACTATAAGAAACAAAAAGAATATACAGAAGTCTTAAAGAACACAATGCTATTTCACTTTTAAGGTGTTCACTGTCAATACTTCGTGGAATGGCATTATAATAAAAATAATAAAAGGTTTTTAGTACTTTTTCCATTTAAAATTTATTTGATCAGGATCGATTTCGCTCCTCACAAGCATTATCAACTGATAAGGAAAATAAATTAAACAGTGCTTTTTATACAAGTTAAATTGAAATAAAAAGGTGTAAGCAATTACTAACAATAAAAAGGATTTACAAATTACATTATAATTACACACAATTAAAATGCTTAACACTTATAATTGTATGTTATGTTTTTAAATTATCTATTTAATAGTTTTAAACAAAAACAACTTATTGTCTTAAATACTTTCGAATGAGATGTGAAAACAATGTATGAATTGTAAGGTTTCATTCACAGGTAATATTTATAAAATGTTTTTCCTCTGATTGTGTTAATATATGTGATTTAGTAAGAGTTTTCCTTAAACAGAGATATTGATACTTAATCTTTTATAATGATGTATACAAATTTTAAGAATGGGATTTTCGCTCTTAGAGCAGGGAGTAATAACATCCAAATAATATTGTACATGTTTGTAGGTGAAAGTATAATACTAATAAAACCCAGGTAAGAAGGAAACTTAAGCAACAAAAAACGGTTTCGTAATTTAGGGCAAAATGTTTTTTCAAACAATCAATTTCATTAAAAATAATAATGAAAATTCATTAAGCAGAGCATATTTTTGACTTCTTGAAAAAAGTTTTCGGCTTGTTTTCAAATTTGATTACACCTTGAATATGATTTGCAGCAATACATTTTTTATAAATGCCAGAACGTATATTTTGAAAGGTCTGTTTATCCCGTATTTTATTAAGTGTATCCCAATAAAAATATTTTCATATTATACTTAGTTGTAAAATATTATAATCGTACAAGTTTTCTGCGAAAGTAACGTGTTATTCATTGTTTTAAACAAGCTTTACTTGCTGAAAAAAAATCACTAAAATCAAATTTAAAAAATATATATATATTTACTCTTTTATGCTGTGCATTGTTGTATATTATGAAAAGGTTGTGAGAATAATATCAAAGTAACAGTATTAATGTATCCGTAGAACCTATCCGTCTAACTCAATTATATTATCCTTTGATTGCTAATTACTACCGGCAGCGCAAGTAAGTGTATCAATTGTTTCTTAACACAGTTATCTATCTTCGTACCACTCAAATATAATATCCTCTGTTCAATGGACTATAAAGCGATATCAATTATTATGTGTATAGTTATACTATGTCCTTCACATCCGGCTTACATCTTTACTGGAAGTGAAAGCTCTAGAGTCTGATCAATTGAACGAGAGCTTATGAAATCGGACACTATATTGAATTGACTACTTAAGCTTTCGTCTTTGTTTGCGTAGTGACCGGTAGAGCTTTTTCGAATGTCAATATTTTGAGTTTCGGAGTAGGTAGTTAATGACACTGGTTTTTTTCTATGAACAAGATTGATTTGTGAATCTTACAAAAACGTTACATCAAAAGACAACCAACAAAGCTTCTATTGAATCATTTAAATGTTGTTCACTTTTATAAGTTTAATTGTTAAGAATTTACAAACCCTAACTTAACCATACCAAAACCACCTAGGATTTTTTTTGCACATGATTGGTAGCATACAGCTATCTTCAAATAATGAAATTTCTCCTGTCACCCAAATATTACTTAGAATCTTTACATTTTAATCTCTCTCTGTGAGTTGTAAGTTGTCAATTACAACGCTAACATTTACTAATGTGATGCAGTTATAGTTGTAATGGTATTACCAACATATCAGATTCAAAATCAAGTTAACAAACAATTATTGCGAAGATTGCAGATGGCGCTGGTAAAGTTTGATTATACGTGAATCGATGCGCAAGTAATATGAGAAGCAAGTCGTATAACTTGTTATAATATTAGCGGCAAAGATTGGAAATACTAGACAAAGATACGCTGGAAAGTTTTCCTTCGGCAAGAATAATGTGATTCAGAACCATTATGAATATATTTCCATAGCTACACCGTTTATTACGGTGGTCGTTCTAAAAAAAACTTCATTGTATAAGGCAGCAATATTTTATGTGCTTAAGATATTTTGAGATAATATTCTTTGTGAATTATTTCCGTTATTCTTATACATCGCCGGATTAAAATCCAAAATTTGTGGCTATCCTTGATTTTTTTAAAGAAAATGGATGTCAACGAAATTGATTATATGTATCTACATTCCTAGTACAATTGATTGCTTTTTTCAAAATAAAATTTTGAGTTGATTAAGAAAATTTGAATGTATCGTCGTATTAGATTAGATGTATAAATTATGAGCAGCTTGGTATCAAACTCACTTTATCATTTTTTTTAAAATTAGCCAAATAATTATACCAAAATTTTCTAAATACATATATCAAAAAATAGTTGTTCATTAAAATGTATTTTAAACACTGTTAAAACCATTGCCAAATATCACTATCAGTGTCTTATCTCACATTTTAATATAAATAATATGATATTTAGTAATAACATTTAAAATAAATAATAACGTAACTTTCATATGTAATCTCTTTGCGACTTTCTTTAAACTCGATTGAGAATATGAATTATAATAAAAGGTTAGTCATATAACAAAATTTTCTTTAATATTAACAAATGCAATACCTACAGTATTATGAGTTCTAAAATTAAAAATTAAGTCTTGTTATTCTACTTAATATTTAGTTTATTATCTGAAATTTCATTTTTAAAGATTAAAAATACATTTTTATTCGTCTCGATTTGGGATGTTTGGATAAGTTTTAATAGGTTAACCATCTTAGAAAACTGTTTAAAAATAAAACTTTAATCTTCGTTATTATGTAGCCTTTTTAATTTATATTTTTTTCTTTCTAAATTTTGAGCATATAAGATTTAATAGAATCCTTGCCTAATTGAGAAAAAAGTTTTTTCGATTATTATCATAAAATGTTTAACAATGTTTTTTTCTTATATACGAAACTATTGTGATTTTTTTATGAAAATGCAAAAAAGAAAATCAGTGAACAAAGTTACAAAGTTTTCCAGTAGTCTTACTACAGGGGAAGCCTTAATTATGCCGTGAAAACTTTATGTCGCTGCACAGTAGAATTGAAACAAGTAATATGATTCAAAGCCACCCTGTAAAAAAGATCCTATAAGAAAGTTTTTGCAAAGTTAAATGGTTTTTGTAATATTGACGTATATTTAAATGTTATCAAAGTTATTTTATTGAACTTTAAAGCTTAGCAAGTAAAGCTCTCATTAGTCATTATATGTTATATTATACTATTCGTATGCAGCTCTAAATTTTCATCTTTTTATTATGTTATATACAAATATTCATAACGATTTCTAATTATTATTATTTTTACCATGTTTGCTCCCAATGTGGAGCATATTGACTCCTAATGGTGTTTATCACAACAAAAGTGTTTCTACGAGAGCTGCTTGTTGGACTAAGGCCTTTTTTTAAATTGTGAGAAATCAATTTAACATTTTTTAAATTTCTGTACATCATGTATGTTAAATAATACATTTTGTTATATGTATATATTTTTATTTGACTCCTCAGGTAGGTCTTTACTACATTGTACGCACCATAATGAGCCAATATTTTTATTCAACATTAAATATTTACGAAATATGTAATTAGACTTTTTGAGGGAGCGTTATAAAAAATTACCCTTAGCAAACTGCAAGCAGTGCTAAATGAGGGTATACTGTATTAGATTCAGCTCCATTATAATAAGATAGAAATATTTAATGTAAAAAAAATAATTTGACTACTTAATAACAGACAACTAAATTTGAATCAGATTTTGTCACTAACGACACGGGTTTTATCTTTCGGCATCTTCAGGCGTTCAAGTGCACGGATGAACTTGAGCTGACAGTTCAGTTCAAGTTCATCCGTGCACTTGAACGCATGAAGATGCCGAAAGGCGAAACCCTTGTCGTTAGTGACAAAATCTATGTGAATATACATAATTTGAACGATTCAAATTTAATATTGAAATTCCACCAAGCAACTTCAGTCGAAATTTTAAACAGACAACTACTTTTGCAAACGCTTGCTTAAGTACGAATCATTTTAATTATACTATTCTGATATATTATAATAAAAATCAGTATAATAAAAGTTGTCTGAGGATGCCTCTGAAAGAGGCGAAACATTTGTCACATTTTGTAACACAATACGTGGAATAATCTAAGTTATTTTATTTTATATTAAAATGAACTTCCACAAAGTTACCGCCGAATCCATCGAAAGTATTAGAAATATTAAATTCAACCGGGACAATATAAAACAATTCATAGCTATTTCAGCAAAAAGCCATTATCAGAATATAAAAAAAAAAAAAATCAGCCAACGTATGAGTTTGCATCTATAACACGATGGTCTGTATGTCGGTGATATTATCAATTTTCTATAATAATATTTAAGTCGGTAGAAATATTAAGCTTTCATTGACTATATACCAGTGTTCTTAAAATTAAAGAACTATCTCCAAAATTTGATAATTAAGAAGAGTAAAAACGTTATTTTTTCATTCTCAAAACGTTTTAAGAATCATAATATGGCGCCTTCCGAAAAACATTTGGTAATTAAATAAAAACAAATTCCAAGAACTGCAAAATAAACATATTATGAAATATAATTACTGATTCATCTAATCATAAACATTGTTGTAAGAATAAAGGATTGCAATACCTCAAAAATAAACCGATACCGGTTTTCAGTATGTCATCTTAAATACCGGTATTTCTAATATCAATACCGGTATTCGAAAACAAATAAACGGCCAATTGGCATTAACATACAGGAAGAGTATATCAAAATCGCTATTTCATATAAAATACTATAATATAAAAATACATCATTAACGGGTGATTTTGATAATTAAATTTCATGCAGTTTTTCAAAATAATAATACGTTATCATTTAAAAGAATCATACACTTTGAAACCTGTCAATATCGATATTAATCTTAAGAGATACTATTTTAGTTCATTACGAAAACTATTATTAAAATATTTCATGGTTTATCTAGATTAAAAATTCGATTTAGATTAATTTTCAATACCGGTATTTTTGGGTTTTCAATGCCGGTATTTTGTTATAAAAAATCACGATGAAGTATTTCAGTTTCAGTATTGCAACCCCTTGTAAGGATATAAACATTTATATTGTGGAAATTTAGTGTACTCCGGCGAAACAATATGGTTACTGATTCAGCGGGCCCCGAACATTAACTAACAAATCTAATTAATTACATTTTTATTGCTCCCAGACGTGAAATAATATCCTTCACGCCGCCACTGCTATTATTAATTAGTGCTATTGTCATTGTATCGTGGCCTTTGAGTTATCATGACATAACTTTAAAGCAATTACTTCGATTCGACACGCAACATTCTCTTTGTAATTCAAATGATTTAATAACGTGAAGCTATTTGTTTAAACCAATAAGGAAAATCATAACATTCTTGGCAATCTATCGTGAAAATTAATAATTGAATAAATGTATAATTAACCATTCCCGCTCCCAAATTGGAGTTTAATGGAGATTTTACATGCTCATCTCAACAGGAGTTTTCTATGAAAACTGATTTATCCTCAGTTGCTCAATTTCATTTCTTTCAAATAGAGTAGAAATGTTTACAATAGGGCTATAACAAGATTAAAAGTTAACTAATCGCTCTCTCTCACTGCGCTCTGTTATTTCAGAATTGGAAGATAGGGAATTTTCAGACATCACAAACATCCATGCCTTTTAATAGAAATCGATAAATTAAAAATGCTCTTCTCGTACTGGGATTGACACCAGGAAAATCTGTCATGGAAACGAACGACGTTGATCACTCCGCTACCATGACTCAAGAAAAAATAATAATAAAAAAATCTAATTACAGACAAATTCATTATGTTCTCATTTTCTTTGTAGAACACCATCGTAGTAAAGTGAAAATATCAAAGAATCTTATTCTATTAGATTGTTGATAGTTATTTTTGCTTCACGCTATCGTCAGATCTAGCTCAGACGATCTTTTATATCGCTTTATTTTGATATTACGTTTATCTTATGCTACCGGTATATGAATAATATTAAAAAAAAATATCACTTCTGATATAAAGAGTTTTTTTTTGATTAGCATTACAGCTAATGCCAGTGCGCCGAATATTTTTTAAATAAAAAATCAACCTATTCAAGTTCGCTATAAAATTAAATCAATAATATAAACTAAAATCCAAAATTTTGATGAATTATGTTTATGGAATAACGAGTAATTATTTTGAATACCTACTCAAAATTGCAGTGTATAAAACGCTACAAAAAATGGTTCAACACTGTTATATTTTATATTAAATAAAATAATGTATTTTCAAATAAAAAAAATACATTATTTAAAACCATTACTTTCGTTAATAAATCCACGCATATTTAATTTCCCTCGATTTCGCAACTGAATTAAATAATAATTATTAATTAACTTCCTTTCCTTCAGTCGTTAAAGTCTCACCCCATGAAAAAGTTTATCCAGTTAACGGTTAATGATTACATAAATCTATTGCGTTTTGAGAAAAACTCCTTTAACCCTCCACCTTCTGCGAAACCACCCCCAACCCCGCCCACAACGAAATTCCTAATAACGCTGTTGCCTCGCGATGATTAATATGGAATCAATTAACTTTAAGGCGGGAGTTACCAAGTAGGCGGAAAGAAATATAAAAAATATTACGCGTAATTTATGTAAGTACTCAAACACGTTTTAAAGTATTATTTTAAACGAACGCTTTCAACGTTCTTACGTTTTTTTGGGTAGTCATTAAGGGGTTAATTAACTCTGATTATTACGTAGTAATGATGAAAGATTCGGTAATCTTTTGATGTCTTCTCATTATCATTGATCATCAATCTATAGACTGTTGTTAAATGAGCAAAAATAGATTAATGAAATTATATATGTACATAATTCAGGGCTTCAAGCCAAAACTTAACCGAAAAAAAAACGTTATTTTTGTCGAAACAAATACCAAAACAGAACCGATACTTTTTTAAGCATTCTTGGTTTCCTACTTTAATAGTGGTTCATTTGTCGTTTATTGACGAAATAAATAGGCTGTTTTTTTTTCATTTAAAATATAAGTGTCAAATTCAAGATATAAAGAATTTGCATCTCGACATAATTAACAAAATGTGTGTTAAGAATAAATCACTTTTGATTTATTGATTTATTATTCTTTGAACCGTACTATCACACAAATACCATAAATTGTCTTAAATTATTAAAAGATATTTTTTATACAGAAATAAATACATTTAAAAAAATTAATCTCTCGGAACTGAAGCGAAAACCGGAAAAACCACTATTTTTGTCGAGATTTTGGTTATATGCACTATATGGGTGTAAAAAATATATTTTATTCTGTTTCATATGTAGATATTTATAAAAATAAAATCGTTGTTTTTACACAATTAAAAAAAGTAAAAATGATTTCAACGAATCAAATATAATTAGACAGTTACATTTTTTAAATGTACACAAATGCTACCCGTTAATAAAATGACTGAAAATTTTCTGTTTTAAGAAACATCAAACGTTTTTAAGTGATGGTTTGAGGGTGTTGTGATTTTTATATATTTTTTTTTATTTTCACATGTGTATGGAATAATTACACAAGAATGCGATATAATGAATATAAGAAAAAATGGACGCACTTATGTTGTTTTTATCCCAAGGTCTACAATAAAATATCATAAAAATTACCCTATCAGCAACTCCTCCGGGAAGTATGGTCTTGACGACGACTCCAGTGCTGCGGCCTCCGATGATGCCAAAAGCGAGACCGCTTCCGTCATTTTCTAGCTCGATCACCTCCACTTGGGCCCAGTCACTGTTCACCTGAAATAAAAAACGGTTCCTTGCTTACAAACTTGTATTTAATAATTTAATGGTCAACTAAAAGTAACTCATTAGATTTAATCGATTCATTTATTTTATACAGTCATGTATTTGATTTAATTAATTAAATTATTCCCTTAGTGGATCATTAATAATATAATAAGCTTTTTTTATTGTAAATATATGTATAATTAATTTTAAATGCTGGATATATTAATTAAATCAGGCATTTTTAATTTATTTCTTCTAGCGGGGCGATTACGATGGTAATTATGATAGTTTCAGGCCGCAAAGAAAAACGAAATTAAGCACGGTCAATCCTTTTTTACGCATTGGACACGTTCCACGTTAAGCAGTCGTGATTTTTTTAAAAGAAAAATATAGTGAATATATGTAGATAAATGAAAGAATGGTTCCACTAGGACCATGCTACTTCAAAACCGCGCAAAAACAGGATTAGATGTAATTATTTAAAAATAATGTTTTTATTAGGAAATATTTTTTTATTTTTATATTATAATTTAAAAGTTTATGCGACTTATGTTTTCGTAACTTTATAACTAATTTGAAGTATTAAGCTGCAAAATCGAATCTAAATTTTTATTAGTAATGCTTTTTCTATGAACCGATTTATTCTGCTTCGTCTACGAAAAAGCTTGCTCACATTTGTTAAATTCAATTATTCAAAATTATGTACTTTATTTTAATTTTAAGATGAAACTTTCGAGGGCTACAACAAAATGCAAACGGGCTGCGGGATGTGTATCCCTATATTTAATTGTTTATTTAAGTGTATATCATTTTAACATTATGAGTTTATCGAGAAATCGTTTTACATCTGTTGCTCAAACTTTTTTCAATATATAAGGACGTAAGTATGAAGTTAAATGAAGATTTTGATTATTATTTGAACTGAGTGTTTTAAAAGATAAAAATATTATGAACATCCAAACAAGGGCTTGTCGGTTTTCAAAAACCGGTTTTTTTGCTAAATTTGTGACATTTTTAAAACCGGTTTTTCAACTTCGTAACCGATTGTGCCGAATTTTCCATAATTGAGTCTTTAAACGAAAGGAAAGAAAATTTGGATCTTTTATTCGATGGCTTAAAAACCATATGCCCCACATCACCCAGCGAAAGGGTATTTTCGATATCAGGAAATTTTGTTACAAAACGATCAGTGGACGCTTTGTGTTTTGTTAAATCATATTTTCTGAAGAGTAACACTAAATATTTTCATATTGTGTATTAATTAGTATGTATGTAAATAAACAACATAAAATAAATGAACCTTTTCTCGATATTGAATTTTCCATTTATTATAAAACTTCTAAAACCGGATGAAACCGGTTTTTGAACTATATTGATATTCTAAAACCAGTTTTTTCAAAAGTCGGGTTTTGTATAAACCCTAATCCAAACAAAGTCAAATTGGAAACTGTTTTTAGCTACAAATAAAAAAAGCTCGCAGTCTAGCTGTCTTGAGGGCGATTGTGCCACCGGCCATTGTGATAAATAGTCATCAGCGTCTACTAAGAAAAAAAGTAAACGTTTAAAAATATATTTATTTCTGTGTTTTTTTACATATGTCATAAAAATAATATTAAAACTCCATCAGAGTGGAATACGGTAACGTAGGTGTATATTTCCTGGTATTTTGTGCATCGCGTGTCCCGTTCATGACAGTTTGAAAGATTACACCGGGCCAAGACCATGGTATATATAGCGACGTCTCAAATATGAAGTAACAAGAGTCGTTTATCAAAATAAATATTTAAAAAACCAACACAAGTTATTCCCAGCACGAAGGCGGAGCGCTTAATTCCTCCCAGGGGAATCCCCGGCCAAGTTTTCACTGATATTGTTTCGTTATTAATGGTGTGTCCGCAACGGAAAACTTTCAACGGGAAAAAATCTATAAGAAAAACTCGGAGATGTCCCCACACTGTACAGAAGAAACGTGCCAAAGAATCGAAAAGATCCGATGCCAAGATTGGAAAGAAAGTAAAACAGATTGATCAAGCCAGTGTTGTCAACCAGCTGATCCTCATCAGGGTTGTCAATGTGCTTCATCATTCTTAGTTTTTTTCCGAACTTAAATCGAGATCTTAAAACTGTTTTACCTAAATAATATCAACGGTTCGATAGCAGTGATCATTAACAAGCTATTCAATAGAGACCGCTAACATACACATATGCACACACTAGAAAATCCAATTCCGGACCTGTTGTGTTCCCTAAATTTTGAGTGTCACAATTTATATTTTTTTATTTATCCCTAATTTGATAACGGCCAAGGTTGGTAAGAAGAGATGGAGAAGAGATATAACAAAACATAAATATATCAAAAGAGTTTATTTCATATACGAATTTTGTTTAGAAGGTTTTTAATCATTTAACAATAAAAGATTGTTAGCTTAAATTTAATCAATAGTCAGACCACAATTCATCTATTAATTATGTAGGTGATGTTAGGATTTATTTAACTATTAAATATGATAGACAACCGGAAAGTATTTACATTTTAAATTTAATTATGTATGTGCTATAGTGATTCCCGAAATTTACGGATCGGTATTAAGTCGATCGATGGTAATTGATCGGAACCCCGAGATTTTGGAATCCCGGGGTATGAAACCCTAGCACATACGTGTTTGACCAATAGTTTTCAAAAATGAATTATATAATATTAACAGTACATTGAAAGGCCAATTAAAATTATTACAGCCAGGTCTAATGGACACTTTTACCAATTGATTTTGTAATCGTGTTTGAAATCTATAGATGGCAATGTTTTAATTTCTTTAAGTACAAACGAAACTTCAAAATGAGCGGTTGGCCAACTGCTATTCCTTGCGTAGAGAAGATTTTTTTTTTTTTATTCTCTCAATAAGAAAGATTGAGAAATTGAATATCAACCCGATACCAGACTAATAAAAAATGCGCAGAAATATACTCATGTGAAACGAGTATCGGAAAACTTCTTTTTATAACATGCAAAAATCTTATGGCAGGGTTAAACCAGTTCAATATAAGACGATATCAAGAATCGAAATACTGAGAAAAAAACATACAACATTGATCTTTCAAGAATGTTAAAACTAAACCAGAATTAAACATCTGTTCGTGTTAGTCTACGTATAATTCATTTGTCGGAAAACCATTTCCAGATGGAAAATCTGAAATAAAATGTGTGATATTGCGTCAGTGATTTTTCAGCTTTTTTTATTTATAAACGTTCAAAAAATACAATTTTAGTCATTTCAAATATCAAGATTTAATAATTAAGGTTTATCCAATTCAATATTTTAATTTTCAAATTAATTGATTTAAATCTGGAGTTCTTCTGGTGATGAGGATATTGAACAATATATCATCACGTAATACGTCAAATACTTATTTTTATGTAGAATAAAATCAGACAGCACGTTGAGTGTATAAAAAAACATCGAGGCGTGAAACGACATTATTTTGCGAAGAAAACGGCCACAGACATTTTGTTTTAAAGAAAATACGGCGTTTAATTTTCATCGACTCAATTGACATTTAATTAAGACACAAGTTTGATTGAAAAATAAGCAATTTCCTATTTGAAAATAGTTATTACGCTAGACGTAATCGATTATAACAATTAATAATGACAAAACCGTTACCATTATTTCTCGCACAGATGCTTGAGAGATTCAGAAACTTTCAAAATCTGGCTATACCCCGTGTTGAGTATTGGTGCGGACGGAAAAGAGTCACAACTCAGCCCAAATTAAGATAAAACCGGTTAACCGGTTAATTTTCCGTTATTAAAAAATTTAAACTCTGCTGATTAAGCTCGGTTAACAGGGGTGTATTTAAAAATCTTATTCCGCCTTCAATACAATGAGCTTTTATTCAACCATTCATATATTATACAAAGTATAATCATAGATAAATATTTTATATAGAAATATATAATAATGAAATTAAATCTTAATATTGCTCTCTTGTCTATGTTTTCTGATATACATGAGAATAAAACAACTTAATAAATAAATACGTTATTACTTTCGATGGATTCGGCGGTAACTTTGTGGAAGTTCACTTTAATATAAAATAAAATAACTTATATTATTCCATGTATTGTATTACAAAATGTGACACGTGTTTCGTCTCTTTCAGAGGCATCCTCAGACAACTACTTTTGCAAATGATTGCTTAAGTACGAATGATTTTAATTTTACTATTCTGATATATTATAATAAAAATGGGAGGCAAGGAGGGGATGATAGAAAAACAAACAAACGATAATGGTTATGCAAATGACATTTACATTAAGAAATGATTAACTAATGAGTAACATCAATAAGAACGGGTTAAACCGTTAGAAAATATATTTAACAGTGGCGAACCACCTGATTTATTAAAGATATTGCAAAAGTAGTTGTCTGAGGATGCCTCTGAAAGAGGCGAAACACGTGTCACATTTTGTAACACAATATGTGGAATAATCTAAGTTATTTTATTTTATATTAAATACGTTATTATTTATCTTTTGAATGAAAATAATATGCTACACATTGGAAGCGGACATGGTCAAAAAATATGATAACCTGTTTATGCTATGCACATATTTATGTTAAAAATGCTTTTTATTATTTAAAATATTTCCAAGCATTGGCAAGTTTAGTATTTGGTTTTTAGAAAATTATTTCGGTTAAAGCTGGTAAACCGGTTATTTAAAAAAAAAACAAAAACCGGTTAAAAAATGTTCAGTTTATTAGCTGCCCTAGTCAATTTAAGACTTAATTGTAAGACAAACTATTATCATTGATGATTGGTAGAAGATCAAGATTTATCACAGCACTCTGAGGTTAACTACCCGAATTTGCACAGACTGACTCAAATCAATGGTTTAACTCAGCCGATATCTATTTTTAAAATACATCTCCGTATAAACACATATATTACATATACATTTACAAAAAGGGAGGTTAATTAAAAAATAAAATTATACTGACGTGCGAGAAATTTATGGTGGCACTTTTAATATATGTAAAAAAAAAATCAAAAAAAATAATTGCATAAAGATAATTTTCATTCTATAAACTCAAGTTGGGGTTGACCGCAAAAGCTCCCAGGGTGACCGTTGTGCTGCGCATATTTTTTATGGATGTAAAGGGAGTAAAAATAACGGCGAAATCGAGTCAGTCAAAATGCTCTGGACCATCAATTTTCAATTTTTCTTTGTATTTTATATTCAGAGCATTGTTTTTTTTTAATAGAGTCGTCAACTGTCAACGTTATCAAATTAACTTAATGATTCAAAATTTTCGAATAATTATTATAAATATCAATTAGCGAAAAATGTACCGTAAGCAAGTGTCGTAGCACATACCTATGTGAGGTTAGAGCAGCGTTTCTCAAACTATGTTCCGTGGGACCTAAACAGGTGTTCCGAGAAATTTTTCAATGGTTATATACGCTGCAACACATTTAAGCATCTTCAAATTTATATTAAACATCGAGTGATGAAAAATCTCCTCTGATTTTTAAAACGTCAAATAATTAAGTACATGCGAAGACTTTTCATCACTAATTGGTTTTTTTACCCATAGTTCCATGTAACGTGTTTTAAAAATAATTAATCAATAAATATAATAATAAGTGATAATAACACATATTTTCATCAATATTTTTACTATTTCAAATTACCCGACCTAAAAAAACAAGTTGTGTTCCGGTAACATTTCCAGATTTGCGAAGTGTTCCATTGCACAATAAGTTTGGAAAACCCTGGATTACAGTATTAAATGTGGAATATCGTTTGTGACATTCCCATATGTTTTGTCACTAACGACTCGGGTCTCGCCTTTATAAATTTGTTGGCGTTCAAGTACACGGATGAACTTGAACTGACACTTGGTAAAAAAATGTATATTGTGTACATTCAGAGAGCTAAAGGTCATATAAGATCGTTTTACAATAGAAAATCAGACTCACAATTTGCAAACTTTTCTATTACAGAATCTCATGACAAACATTTGAATTCAACGCCAACCTGTTTACATCTTTGTAAAAAGGCCTAAAGCTTAATGCACATGGGCAACTTGAAATTAATTGGTATAATTAAGACATATTAAATGAACAAACAATTATAAATCCATCACCGTTGATAAAAGGCCTAATGTAACTTATAATATATATCAGTTTAGTGTATCCTAATTTACCTAGAAAAATGCCATATTGCTTATCGTTCTTCGAAACACATATTTCTTCTTCTTCTTCTTTGGCCATGTTCGCTCCCTATGTGGAGCATATGGCCGCCACGCGACACCTCCATGTTTCCCTGTCTCCTGCCAATTGCTTTGCTTCCTCCCATGACATGCCAGCATCCCTCAGTTCCGCCGAGTACATCCTATGGATAGTACCCGACGGACGTCCGGGACGCCGGAATCCCACCGGTCGAAAGAAAAGGCAGGCAGGATTGAGGCTTTCCGGAGGCATCCGCAGCACGTGACCCAGCCAGTTCCAACGTCTCTCCATAACCACTGACGTGACAGGACGCTGTCTTGTACGCTCCCTTATCTCTGAATTCCTCACAAAATCAAACCACCTCACCCCCATTATCCGACGCAAGCATCTGTTCTCGAAGCTCAGTATACGGTTTTTCTGAGTCTTCGTCAGGTGCCATGATTCGCAACCGTAAAGCAGTACCGGCAGAATGCAAGCGTTGAACAAGTGGCATTTGGTTTTAATCGAGTACAGCTGTGTGTCCCAGACAGTCCGCATTGAGTTGATTGTTGCTCCAGCCATTCCTAAACGAATGGCGAGCTCCTTTTTTGTACTACCGTCTTCGGGGATAAGTACGCCGAGGTATCTGAAGCTGTCAACCCTCTCGATGATCTGTCCCACGCTTGTAAATGTAATACTATAATTGTAATATGAATTAGGATGTTAGAGTGAATAGAATAGAATACAATATGAATGTATTGTGTATCTTTTCTGAGCCAGTATATACAGCTGAGCAAATGTAAGTTTGAACATAGTTCTGACGATGGCGCACGCTGAAATAGCTATTAACTAGTATTATAAAAACTGTAGAAATAAATATGTTGCTATTTTTACCCTATTACAATATATTTCTATCAAGTAAATTCCAATTCAATCAAACAATTATTGGACTTCGCATCGGATGATGAAAATCATCCTTGTTAGTTATTTACCTAGTATTCGGGAAAATTGACCGAAATTATTATTTTTGCAAAATTGAAATTACATACGAATGTCCGCAATACCAGTATTGATAAATAACATTAATTTTGAATCCCATATATCAGTGCTTTCCAACCATTTTCATTCCACGGCCTCCTAAATCTGAAAAAAAATAACTCGCGGTCATCCTTCTATACAAAACATGTTCTGCGGCGGCCCTCCATCTGGGAAGCACTGCCCTAGATTACATTTATAATAAACGACTTCGTAATATGTGTTTTTTTTTATTAGGAAAGCAGTAAATCAAGGAATGTAAATGGAATGATAGCTATTTTAAAAAGGTTTTATTCGGGACTATTTGTAAAACATTCCTTCTGAAAATAATAGTTTCATTTCTATAATTGAAAACCCAGTCGCTAGTGGGTTAAATGGAGGCCGATTTAGAGAGGGTTGAAACAAAAAAAGGTGACAAGGCCACACGCACCGTTCATTGAGAAAAACTACCTCGTTTATTTCCGGTCGGGAAAATTCGTAAAAATTTCGCAGAAAATGTTAAAAAAAAATCTCGCTCGCCTCCCAAGCCAGGGGTCATACTTTTATGTCCAACTCTTAAAACAGCTTGCCTTCGATTTTTATTTTGTTTGCTAGCTGTTAAAATATAAACATTATTTTGTGTTTTTTTTTTTTTGATATTTCAGTCACGTAAATGTGTGCATTGTTTTGTTTGAACCAAAAATCAATTTTTCTTTTTGATTTTTCGCAACTACACAGAATAAAAGATACCCAAAGAAACTTACTGCTTATTCTTCTCGTAATTTTTGTTTGTTCTATAATATAAAAATCCTATTATTAACGTATCGGAAACCCACTGCTGACTATGTTTTTTAGTTATTTTCAGTGCTTTTTTTTAAAAAGAAAAAAGGTACCGAAACTAACTTCTTGTCAAGATTTTTAGTCCATTCCCAATGTCAAGTATATAGCTTCCTAATGGATGTATCTGAACAGATTTTTTATTAGTTTCTTATTAGTTTCTCAAAAAAATACCGTAAAAGAGTAAGGATAGAAGGACATGAAATTTGAGACAGGACTAGTAGTTAACTAACCGCTTTTGCTTTGCTTCGTACAGTGATTCGAACCCGTGAGATCCGTTACGAAAGCCAACCACGTTGACCACTCGCTATGAACCCAACTGTTAGGAAAAGGTGTTGTTAATAATAGAATTTGCAAAAAAAACTTATTTATGAAGCTTAGACCTCTGGTTCTGATCACAGAGTAAAACCTGGCATTTTTTTGAACATTACATTCAAAAAGGATTCAAAATAAAAACAAACACAATGGTTTCCATGAAAAAAAAAACAGTTAATAAAGCAAAAAAAAAAATTACGAATATTGATTTGAAACATTCAAAAATGCTATATAAAGGTGACGCAATGCCGTTCCACCGCTTTACATGAAAAGAAAAGCACTAGTTATTGTGGTATAAAGTAATTCACACTTAAACACAATATTATTTATTTTTTTACAATGATGTCTTTTAGTTAATTTAATCAACTGAAAATTTTAAAAGTGCATTGCGATTATGAATAACAAAACCACTTCGTAGTTGTATGATATTGTTGCTTTTATTATTCCAGTGATAAAGCTTCCAAATTTATACCATAGCTGTCAGTTGCATCGCCTCACAAGCCATTATGAAAGCGATTAATGAATGCATTCAGCGCTTTAGTAAAATGCTTTCAAGCTTGCTGTTACGAGATTACATCATTTACTTCGATACTTTGTAAGCTTTATAAGTTAGACTTCACAGCAGCTTAAAAGCTATAAAGGTTATTAAAAAATAAATTTCGTATACATTACATAAGATTTGTAAGAAATTTAACTGCATTAAAAAACAATAAAAAAAGCAAGACATATATATGTCTATTGATAACCTTTTTTTTTTAAATCTTTGAAAAATACAAACTAATATCATTTTTATTTCGAATACTTTGCTTTATATTAATAATCAATTTATTATATTAACACTCGCGGCTCGGAGACTACAAAAATACTTCTCTTCCGATGGGGTCGTTTAGGGACCCCAGTGGTTTCCTCATTATTGTCCTTATTCTTATGAGTTTCAAAATAAAATAGTCTAAGGGCTTTAAAATATCTCTCTGAATCATTTCTCATACATTTTTTTTTATAAAAATCCGTGTTTTTTTAATAAATAATCATATTTTATGTTGCGCGTAAAAAAGACGTCATCCCAGCACATATATGAAATCGCAACTGACGAGATTTAGCCTAGCAATCATTGCAAATGCTATTTATCGAGCGACCGCTTATCGCGTATTTATATAAAATGAGGCATCGATGTAAGTAAGATATTTTTTTTTTTTGAGAATGGTATTCGAGGATACATAAATTATTATCTTTAATGTTTATTATTCGTACACATCAATCCGTTTTTCGTTCTACTTTGAGGATCTTTTTTATATAGTTGATTTTTTTTATTTTCTGTTTTATTTAATAGAGACGGAACTAGCGATCGAATGTATTTTTTTCTTCTACAAAAGGTCCAAAAAACTATGATATAAAAATACCTTAAATCTAAACATTGTATCACTCATATTAAAATAGATATTTAAGAAAATGTGGGTATTGAGGTCGCATTTCTTGAGCTTAGAACAGGAAAAGTTAAAAAAAACAATGGAAAATTTGGTACCTAAATAATGATTATTAAATGTTATAAATTAATTGAAAAAAATACTGTTTTATAATGGAATCGACTGCGACTTTCAGTATGGTCGCTTATTTCTGTTAATAATTTGTATGATATTAATTTTGGATAATATTGTTAGTATTAAATTTGGTAATAATTACAAACACCATTGATCGGGAAAAAAAATAAACTGAAATTAATAAAATGTTGATTTAATTAACTAATTGATGAAGTAAGTCATCGATTACGTTTATATGTATTCATCAATAATGGGTCATATAATTATGTTTGAAAATGTATTAAGTATATTTTGCAATTAGTTTATAATATTTATCCACTTAATTATTTGTTTGCTAAAATTGGTTTGCAAGTTATGTGTTATTCAACCTTTTTAAAAGTAGTCATTGACCGTGAGTAATACGCTT
Organism: Himalopsyche anomala; assembly: GCA_031772345.1. Taxonomy (NCBI): domain Eukaryota; kingdom Metazoa; phylum Arthropoda; class Insecta; order Trichoptera; family Rhyacophilidae; genus Himalopsyche; species Himalopsyche anomala. The sequence continues at coordinate 18,001,449 of CM062833.1, read as the reverse complement.
GGATAGTCGTTAACAAAACTAACTCGTACACATCCTTATAACATACCCTCATTAAAAAAACGAAGTTCGAGTGACATGTTATAAATAAAAATAGGCTATAAATCATTTTTCCATTTTACGCTTGAATACTTAATAAAATACTTATTCCTTCTTAAACATATTCGCTCCCTATGTGGAGCATATGGTCGCCACGCGGCACCTCCATGTTTCCCTGTCTCCCGCCAATTGCTTTGCTTCCTCCCATGACGTGCCAGCATCCCTCAGTTCCGCCTAGTACATCCTATGAATAGTACCCGACGGACGTTCGGGGTGCTGGAATCCCACCGGTCAAAAGAAGAGGCGGGCAGGATTGAGGCATCCGCAGCACGTGACCCAGCCAGTTCCAACGCCTCTCCATAACCGCTCACGTGACGGGGCGCTGTCTCACACGTTCTCTTATCTCCGAATTTCTCACAAAATCAAATCACCTCACCTCCATTATCCGACGCAAGCATCTGTTCTTGAAGCTAAGTATACGATATTTCTGAGTATTCGTCAGGTGCCATGATTCGTTACCGCAAAGCAGTACCGGCCGAATGCAAGCTTTGAATAAATGGCCCCACAACGCTAGCCTCTCCGCCATAGGACCTGGCATTCTCTCCCACGTTTACCGATCCTTTATAACTGGGTATAGCGAGAGCGATTAGTTAACCACTAGTCCTGTCCTAGCCTTATCCTTCTAACCCTACTACTTTTTATAAAAAAGAGAGGTTGAGCGACTGAGTAACAAATAGTTCTCGCAGAAAAACTTCTGTTGAGATACTTCCATTAGGAGACCATATGCTCCACATTGGGAGCCGACATGGATAAAAAAAAATGATTTATTATTCAGGAAGTTTTTAATTATATAATTTAAAAACATTATTATCGAAATTAAGTATTGATTTTTGTTTGCAATTCGTTTATATATATATATCTGTTTAATGATTTCGTCATCATATACCAATTGTTTATTATACGTTCATCATTCATCATTTTATTTTTCGTCAATACTCCCGAGTTCGAATTTTGTATTTTTAATATAAACAGCAGTCTTAATTTTATTTTTTCCAATTTCGTTTCCTTATATTAAAAAAAATATATTACGATTATATGCAATACATGACAATAGATGTTTTCCTTCTCAACCCACATTATGCCAATATTGCTAATGGGTTTATTTAATAAGAACACGCTTGAGAAATTTCTTGTGACAGATCCATTTTCTGTAGAATTCTCTCTACGCATATATTCTTGGAAAAATTCTTTTCTCGGACACAAAGTTTTTGTAATAGTCTTTGGTTTCCATTATATAACCTATAATTTATTTTATATAATTTTTCAAACCATATTTTGTTAGTCATTTAAAGCAGCGATTTCCAGCCAGGGAGGCGCGAACAGTCCAAAAAATATATTTACCCTTTAAAATGTGTCTTTATTATTATATGAATTAAAGGATGGGGAGGCGCGAAGATATTTTTTCTTCAAAGGGAGGCGCAGTAACATAATGATTGGAAACCACTCATTTAAAGGATTGTTACATAAAAATAGCAGACATGGGTTCCGAAAGCAACCGAGTTAAATTAAACATATTTCGAATTCAAAACCTATCGAACAGAATATTTTTTTAAAAATATGTTTTTATTTTACATGATATTCTTGCAACTGCTATTTTTATTATTTGACATATAATTTTCCGATTTTCATTCGCCTGGGGTCTGTCATGTGCTTAATCCACCACTGAGTAGTGACCATAATCAAACAAAAAAAAATGTTAGGCTTTAATAAAGTTTTGAAGCATGTACCTGTCTGTCCCTTATCAATTGAATAAAACTGAAGAAAAATATTCAAGAACATAAAGAGCATCAATTTATTTTTGAAAATAATCTTTTGAATTTTTTCTTCTTTATTTTTTATAATATTTCAAACCAAAAAGGTCAAATTTAAAAATAATATTAAGTATTGTATTTTAAGTGTTCGTGGCTACAAAAAAGTTTCGGAACACTGATTTAATGCGTCTCAAAGATGATAATACTGTTACATAAAGGATAGTGTAGTTCAAGGGTGGGGAACCGTTTCATTTCTTAAGGCCACATTCATTTATCTGATTCAGTATAGAGCCACAGTAAAAAAACGTAATAAACCCCCCCATAAACTAAATATTTTTAATTCACAATGTAAATCGGCAAAAGCAACGCAAAAAAGGCCGTATCAGAGTCGCCAAGACGCCACAGGTTCCCCGCCACTAATGTAGTTAAACAAAATTAAGTTTTAATGATATTGTGATTATTCTTTCATGAGATGTTTACTGGAAATCTGAAATCGTTATTATTTTATTATTTTACATAAGATGAAAATAAAATAGATTAGTTATTGATTGTGTCGCCTGCTGTAGGTCAGTTGGTTAGAGCTTGCTCTACCGATCTTGCAGATCTGGGTTCGATTCCCGGTCAGATCACAGTAAAATTGAGAATTATTCAATTCAAAGTTGTCATCGAAGACTGGGTGTTTGTGATATCAATTCGCATTATTTTCCACTCCTCCCATTCTTCTGATCCTTTAATAACTGTGTGGGTGTAGCAATAGCGATTAGTCAACCGCTAGACCTGTTCTAGCCTTAGCCTTATTTCCCTACTACTCACTTTGAAAAAAGTGAGGTTGAGCGACTGCGTAACAAACAGTTTTCGTAGAAAAAAAATCTGTTAAGATACATCCATTAGGAGGCCATATGCTCCACATTGGGAGCGGACATGGATAAAAAAATGATTGTGAGTTTATTTTAATAAATACAAAAACATTAAATTTCCTACACGTTAAATAAAATTGGCTTCTAAGCTTATCGCACAATAAAATCTTTGGCTATTATTTGAAAGTTTGCAGCATTGTAGCAAGTATCGCGATAAATATGATTACTTAGTAGAAGCAAATTTAGTTTTTGTTATACGAGTATGAAAAGTGACGTATTCTTAAGGTTATATATGAAAATCATTATTCGTTGCTCTAATTATATCGTTTTTATGACTTTTACCACATGAAAAATATCGGATAATATCAAATTTGTCACGAAATTTTCGTTTTGTAATTTTAACAATTTGTTTTGAACGTCTGATAAATATAATATTATATAAATTTAAATCTTGTTAAAATATTTTTTTTCCATGTCCGCTCCCAATGTGAATCATATGGTCTCCTAATAGAGGTATCTCAGCAGAAGTTTTTTCTGCGAGAACTGTTTGTTACTCAGTCACTCAACCTCACTTTTTTCAAAGTGAGTAGTAGGGAAGGAAGGATGAGGCTAGAACACGACTAGTGGTTGACTAATCGCTATTGCTACACCCACCCAGTTATTAAAGGATCAGAAGAATGGGAGAAGAGGAAATAATGTGAATTGACATCACAAACACCCAGTCTTCGATCACAACGATCACCACTGTGATCCGACCGGGAATTGAACCCAGACCTGCGTGACCGGTAGAGAAAGCTCTAACCAACTGGGCCACAACAGGCGACAAAGAAACGAAATTAAATATTTATACTCAAACATTAATATTTTTTTAATATTCATTGAAATATTATATTAATATTTTCAAAACTAAATATATTACTTTAGTTATGGTGAATATTTTTAGTATAATAAATTTAGTGAGAGAATAATCTACTTTATTTGCATAATATATTCATTATTAGATACAATCAACATCCTTCTAACCGGATAGTCTTGGGAAGAAAAAGAAAAGTGTAGCTACGAGAATGATAATTCCATTGTAGCAAGGTCGGCATTAGAATAGCGTGCTTGTAATAAATTTCCTTAAACAGATGCTAATGTAATAAATAACAAATTCGCGACGTGAATACGCCCGTGCCTCCGTGCGCCTCTGTGCATGTACGCAGAGTCGCATTGAGACTATAAACACAGATTTTATTAAATATTCATAACGTTATATCTACATAACCCAAACATGAAATTCTTGTTAGCGTTAGTTACCTATTACGGTTAATATTAAGAAAACAGGGATATAATTCTGACTTCGTTTGTAAAATCTATACATGTTATTTTGTAAATATTTATTTTTTAGAGAAATTAAGTTTATATATTTAAAACAATCGAAAACTTTGAGTTTCTCAATTATTTATCATCGTGGAGCCTTTTATGGTTAACATGGTATACCGAAACAGAACACATTTTAGCGCCTTAGATTCAAAACCTACTTAACTCCAAAAACCAAAATTGTTGGCAAAGTACAAAAAACTGTTGTGGGCTTTTGTACGGATTTGAGTACGTTTTGAGACTAAACACGTTTTTGTAAATGTGTTTTCTCTGTTTTTAGGTTTTGAAAATCGGAAATTTGTTGATTGTGTAGATATTGAAATAAAGAACAAGTTGGCATCAAAATTAAAAAAAAAAAAAAAATGGTCTTTAGGTAGGTTTTGAAATTGAGGTCCTCATTTGTGGCGCACTTGTTTTAAAAAACGCATCTACAATCAAATAATCATATGTGACTTTCCTTTTTAATCTAAATACAATTAAAATGAATAGTTCTTTTTACTTCACGAAACGCCATTTGGGAACGTTGATATACACCCACGTGACAGGAAATTGCTAAGTTACTAAAACAGATATGAATCTTTATTTCAATTCAATATATTCTGTTCCATGTATTTTTTTATGTAAAACACTACCCCATACTAATACAATACGTACATCCCCAATCTCTAAAATAGTAATTAATTTTCATTGCAAGCCGGACACAGTTAACTTGTATGGTATATTTTTGTATATACAGTACCATTCATATACTGGTTGCTGGCATTAATTTTAAAAAAAGGTAAAACGATCAGAAATAAAACCGAGGTCCCTTTATTTTAGCTGTTCTGTCTATACTGAAATATCTGTTTCGAAAATTAAGTAAAATCTAATTGCTTATGTAATTGATGTTTTATAAAACCTAACATGTTGAAATAAAACAGTAATTTTAATTCAAATATCGGAATATATAATAGTTATTTGACATGATTAATTACGACAGTTTAATTTAGTTTTATATTTTTATTCACAACCAAATGTCAAATTTATATTTGTAGTTTAATTCATATGTCGCCAAGTAAAAGCTGTTTTTTAGAGACAAAGAACTTTAAAATGAAATAAAACAAAAAAACGTCGTACTGACCGTGGTATTTCAATGATTGAAAGATATTTTGATGATTAGATAATGAAGATGGCGGTCACTTATTTGAAAAAAAACCTCATATAAACTACACTATATTTTACTATATTCGATTACGGAAATATTCTGCTTACGTGTAACTAATTCATAATAACAGTATTTCAAATCAATATATTATTTATTATGCGATACTAGACCAAATCGACCTATTATAATCACAAAAGAACTTAAGTGAAAGAATTAGGTAAATTTCGTTATTAACCAATAATTGTTCAATATCGCCTAGGGCATCAGTGACAAAATTTTTAGAACGTTATCTCATTCGCCTGATCCTTTTTAGGGCCTATGCATTTAAATGTTTTTAGTTGTTATGGTTTGTCCCACGTATACCTCGGTTGAGAAACGCTGGTCTAAAAAACTGAAAATAGCCAGTATAGTATCAAGATAGATATTGATCATATATTACTTTTTACTAACCGCATTTAAGGAATTTACTTTTCAAACTTATTACGAGAATAATTTTAAAAAAACCTTCCAGTGTAACATTTATTAATTTATTAATGGAAACAAATTAAATGGTCAGAATTTAAATCAATTTTTGGTAAGAATAAAAATATGAACGGTCAGAATAAACATATTATACGGTCAGAATATTTTATAACCAGTTTGGTTAGGTAAGGTTAGGTTTTTTTTTTAATTCCATTTAAATTATGATTATTTACACTGACCGATATATTATGACCATTTAGTATAAATTTTGACCGGAAAAATACGAGCCTTTAGTAATTGCTAGTTACAGTTTTCTGCCTATTACGGGTCAATATTATTTGATAAAATAGAAAAAAGCTTTGTTTATATTGGTCTGTGAAACATATGGTAAATATATAAAACCTTACCAAATCTGCACAAATCGATCCATTTATTGCATCATATAGAGTGAAATTTTTCCTAATTCTATTTTTCATTCCGTTTTACTACAGCAGTCACGGAAATAATAAATTACGTACGGAACATAAATTTTAATTGGTAACCAGAGTGAGGGAAGAGAATTGGCTATCTTGAGATGTATGTCGGTTCGATATACTTACTATACCCTACAAATGGCACCAATATAGAATTCAGTTCGCCTGGGTACCGAATCTTTTTTCCAATATACTTTACTTTATTGACAAAAGTGTTATTAAGAAATTGTGTAATGGATCCAAAAGTGAATTCTACGGGACTCCGGCAAAAGCGCCGAAATAAAAAGCGCACCAAGCTAAATGTGCCTCGAAAAAAGCGCTGACAGAATTATTTTTGTATACATGTCAGCTTCCAATGTGAAGCGTATGGCCTCCTAATGGAGGTATCTCAATAGAAGTTTGTTCTACGAGAACTGTTTGTTACTCAGTCGCTCAACCTCAAACCTTTTTTTCAAAGTAAGTAGTAGAGTAAGAAGGATAAGGCTAAGAACATGACTAGTGGTTGACTAATCGCTATTGCTACAGCCACCCAGTTGTTAAAGAATCAGAAGAATGGAAGGAGAGGAAAATAATATGAATTGACATCACAAACACCCAGTCTTCGATCACAACTTTGAATTGAATAATTCTCATTTTCACTGTGATCTTACAAGAAATCAAACCCAGATCTGTGGGATCGGTAGAGCAAACTCTAACCAACTGGGCCATAGCAGGCGACTGAAAAATATATAAACAAGCCTTTTTTTGTTTTTTGAATTGTTTATTGAAAGAAACAATCTCGCAATAATCAGTGAAATTTGAGAATAAGTCCGTTGCAGTTGTTAGAGTGGTATCTTAAAACCAATAGCTTATAACACAGTGCTGAAAACAAAAAAGAAACAATAATATGTATTTAATCCGATGCATCTGCGTAGATTTAAGCCTAAGTTTCCTAGTGGAATACCTGGAATGTCCAATAAATCCCCCAAAAAATGCCAATAATGAGTCGTAATGTTTACTTATTATTATATAATATTATCATAAAAAAAAATCTTTTCTGATTTGTTGTATTGTAGGCGTTTATGTTGTAGCGCTTTTGGTTCCGGCGCTTTCGTCGAGATAATGAATTCTACACTTAACTATTAATTTATCGGGATTATTACAAGTGTAACTTTATTTAATAATTCTGTGTCTTAAGTCTAGTGGTAAAAACTTTTACCTAGCGATAAGGTGAGCCTATGCTCATCTTCCTGAAATTCCCTATCAAATTTAAAAATGGATGTTTGTCATGGGTATTTGTGGTATATTTTCTTAACAAGTTGATTAAAAGAGAATATAAAAAATATATTATTTGAGTTGATCTAATGTGATTTCAAAACGTTAAAAATATCTGGCACCTTCTCAAATTTTTATTAACCCTTAAATTTTTATTCAACTAAAAAAAATATGTTTGTAATGCGATGTCTTTTCTCCTCGAGTTGATCGAGTGGTATTTTAAAATATTATTTTTTTAAATTTCAAATATTTGGGGCCTCGGCTGTAAGCTGTAGTGTCACTTATTTATTTTTTAATGTTGAAAAAAAAATGTGGTATAAAAAGTAAAAGTCTTTTGTCTGAGGTATTTAACAAAAGCAACCAAAACTCAATTTCAAATCGTTCCAAATTTACCGGAAATCCAGCTGCATTTTCAATTCGGAAAAACGAAATAATGACATTTGAAGGCTTTTATTAACCTCCAGTATTTGAAGTCCGAGCGGTAACGCTCTGGGGACTTTGTCATACTCGTTCGCGCAGTCGATGGCTCGAATACTCAAACGGAAACTTTCATACATTGATTTTTTGTCTTTTTCTGATGGCTTGGTCCGTCATTTTTCTTCCCTCTCACCAAAATAGTGTCTACATAAAATTCAAATACTAAAACTTATTTTTAAATGAAATTTGAGCATCCCTGACATACTTCTCGCTTTGCTTCTGGAACGCGTCTTCCAGAAAAGGTCGATTGTATTTATTTTCTTCAGATATCGAATCTCCAATTAGTTGTTATTTTTATCATTATCGTTACTTAAATCGTATTTCTGCAAGATCTTTAATTGGATTGGTACGCTTACAATTATATCCTCTTTTGCCACAACGAGAGAAATATCTCCATCATAAGTCGGTGACATTTATTTTATTCTTGGGGTTGGTTTTTCTGCTTTATTTTCTTGTGACTTCTTCACATAACAGTCAACTTGCATTTACCATCAACAATTATTTTAAAGCTGTAGTAGAGATCACGTTTCTTGAGTAGGTTTGTGTTTTCAAGCCATTTACAATAAGAAAACTTAGAATAGTGACTTTGTTGTGAAGTGTTACAACTCCAAAGCATAGTTTAGATAAAATAATAAAACAAGATTTTGGACAGGTATTTTTCTTAATTGTACATCTAGTTTTTTGTAGGTATTTATGAAATTGTCATTGTTATGTATACACCCCACCATTCACTGTTAAATATTGAGAAGCTAAGACATGCCATAATTATAACTTATCTTATTTACTTGCACTATTGATTCTCGAATACTATGTAAAGATGCAATACACATCTTAGCTATTATCATAAACACACATCCGCCAATGATTGATAAAGATTTATTAATAAGAATTAGTTTATTAGTTTTATCATAAACAAATTTCCATCAATAATAATTAAATACCAATACTCATTTATTATTAAACGAAACTATCATTTATAAACATCAACAATGATTGGTACTGTCAATAAGCTTTCGATGTATATAAACTAAAACTAACTTGAAATATGAGCAGTAGAATAGAAGAACTAACCTAAGAGTCCAGTAGTTTGATTCTGTATTCTGATTTTTATTAAAAGTGAATTATTATAATATTGTTCGTATAAACTTATGTTATAATACAAGTGAAACATTTACGATTAATAAAGTGTTTTATTAAATCCTTAACATCATATGAAAACAGGGAAAAAGAAAACGACTCCGACAAAGAATTATTTTTTTCTAGAATTTTCGTTTATACCATCTGTATACCATCAGATCATTCTATTCACTACAATAATTTTAATACATTTCAACAATCAATATGATGAATATACTTATATTATTTTTTCAATTTATTTAAATTATTTTTCTCTTTTTCGAACTCCGACTTTTTTTTTTATCATGTCCGCTCCCAATGTGGAGCATATGGACTCCTAATGGAGTTTATCTCAACAGAAGTGTTTCTACGAGAACTGCTTGTTACTCAGTTGCTCAACCTCTCTTTTTCCAAAGAGAGTAGGGATAGGACAGAACTAGTGGTTAGCTAGTCGCTCTCCATACGCCTCCGTTCATAGCATAGGATGGGAGGGGGGAATTCAAGACATCACATACATCCATGCCTTCAAACAGAAATTCATAAATCGATTGAAAAATCAATTTATAAAACTGTCCGTACTGGGATTCGAACCTGTGACCTCTGTAACCGAAGACAACAATGTTGACCACTCGACCACACAGGCGGCTAGATACTTATATTTTTTCAATGTTTTTAAATTATTTTTCTCTTTTTCAAACTCCGACTACCCCACCGAAAAAAGACTCCGACTCCACAGCCCAGGTCGTTACAGTTTAAAAGAATAAATAAAACATGTATTTTAAAATGACTACAGATTACTACTTGCTACATATATTTTGGAACTGAAGTGAACATACTAAACTACACAAAAATTGTACAAATGTCTAGATTTTCTACGGCAATCTTTAAATTTCTTTATGACTATTCCTTTAAAAAATGCATAATTATTTATGGTTGTTGCCCTAAGTCGGTTGTTATTTTTTCTAGAGATTGCTTCTAGGTTTTCAGATGCACGTTTCGATTTATAATTCTTCATCAAATATGAGCGATAAGCGTATTTTATTTTATTATTTAATTAGTTTACAATTGTCGTACAATCAGTGAATATTTTTCAAAATATGAAGAATGTCTTAGTTCACTTTTAGGATGTTCACTGTCAATACTTGGTGGATCAGTTGATAATGCTCGCAATGAGCGATACCGGTCCTGACGTAATTAATAAAGTGGAATGAAGTACAAAGGAATATTGTTTTTATTAATTGAATGTCTTAGTAGTGACAAAATGTGTATTATTTTTCTATAAAAGAATTTCTTGATTGTAGTCGATTTAACTGTCGAATATTAAATGAGATGTTAAAGCCATATTATCATATTGCTTGTGGGTAACATATAAAACATTATGCCACATTCGCAATGTACATATTAGCATGTTTAAATTTTATTAAAACTTCACAAAGGGTTTGAAAGTTAAAGATGGCAGACATAATGGTTGTACAACATAATAATAAGTCTTTCACTTCAGAAATCTAATAATTGTAGACCCAAAGTTTGAAGAAGAGGTAGAAGAAATAGGGTATTTTAAATGCTGGGTGTACTATAAGTAAGTCAACATAATCTGTGGAGCGAGAACTTTTCCACGAGGAGCGTCTCATTTTAAGTTTACTTTCAGGAAACTTTTTTCAATAGTCTAATAAATTTACAAAATGGGTCACGTAGGAAGCCTTCCGCACACACAGCCTTACTTCAGCCTTCCTTTTCCGTATTTTAAGTTTTTACATGCTTAGCAGAATGTTTAGATAAAAGAAAAAAATGTTGATTATTTCGGTTAAGTGCATTCTTTTTTTTTATGATAATTTTCTCTTTAGAAATACAATATGTCATAACCTACAACAACAAAAATTGGTAGTAAGAACGTGAGTCGGCCTCAATTGTGAGTCGTATGGAATATTATAGAGATATTTCAACAACATCTATTCTACAAGAACGCCTTGTTATACAATAACTCAGATTTTTTGCTTTTGTAGATGGTTATAATGGAAAGATGGACTAGAACCTTTTTTTTAGTATCTGATAACCTAAAAGGAATTCCAAATTTTAATGTATTCGAACGCAAATTCATAAAGCTTTTAAATTATCCGTACTGCTTAGATTTACCATGCTGTAACATGCCTATCCATTATTTACACCAAAATCTATTGATTTATATTACACCTTGGTAAAAGTATTTTTAATGTCATAAAAGTTTATTATAGTAGACGTAACTTCACCGTTGTCTCATCATTAAAAATATGTACATCAGCTTGAGAAACATAATTAACATTTGAACAAATTTATTCTATTTCATTAACAATATGGAGAGTTTATTGAAGTTTTGCATAGTAAATCTATGATTATGTTTATGCATGATCGATTTCTTAAATAAAATTATATTATTTAAAATATATGTTGCGTTGGTAAGAAAAATATCTCTTTTTTGTAGTGTCTCATATCATCAGCTTTATTATTAAATCTTTTTTTAATTAACATAACATGACTGGCAGCAAAGAAAAGTATAAATAAATATTATATGTTGTTGACTTAAGTCAACATAACACAGAGCGAACAATAGATTATTAATTATGCAGATTAATTTACTCTGTGATAGATTATGGTTGGTAATGAATTATAGTAGTCCAATTTATTTTTAATTTTTATTTCTTCAATTCAATTAATTATTATCATCAAATAAATATTAATATAAGAGAAATAGCTTACCACCATGTTGCAGGCGGCCCTCTGGCCCTTTCGCACTCCTTATTATTATCAGCTGACTTTTCCGATGTCGTCCATTTTGTTTTCATTCACTTCCGGTGGCATACGTAATGGCCGCCCCGCCAGTCAATATGGCGGCGCGACTCCCATCACGGCCGCTCGACATCCGGCGCGGAATTTTCCCCGCTTACAAATGGCGGGAAACTGGTTTTATTGAGTTTTCTCCAACTGAAAGGTGAAAATAAAAATAGAATCGATCTATCAATAAAAGTCAAAATAAGATATTCAGATATATCATATCTAAAAAGAAAACTGAAAAGTTGTGTCTAAAAATGGTTTAGTTATATGTTGGGTGAGCTTTACATAAAATTTTAAGCAATCATTCACCTCGAATAGCTCATCTTAAAATTGTATAATATTGCACCAAACATATATATTTCATATTCTAATGTAATGTATTTAATTCGAATATGACACTTCTAATTTTATAAGAAAACATAACCAACAAATCTTTCATTGAACACATTTTGATGTATTAAAACCAGGGCTGTGATGTTGGAGTGGGGAGTTGTGAGGTTGTGTGTTTTTTACGTAACCCATGACCTATTTTTCAAGAATTATTTAATGATGTGTATTCAAACCACAAGAGTCAGTGTATTGTTGCAACTGCATGCTAGGTTGACTATGATTTGTTACATAAGTTAAACGGAAATGATTAAAAAATCAATTAGCAGGGAGTTTTTAATTTAAGGATGGAATCGAAATCGTAGTCATTTATTTTAACCGACACTTTTAATAGCGTGTTAAATTATGATTCAGATTTTTATTTAGATAGTTGTAAATTTTAAGCGATATACAATTTACAAATAACACTTTACGCAAGTTATAAATATTTGATGGATTCCCAGTTATTATAGGGCAGGTTTTTTATAGCGTGGTCTCGAGATTGGGACTATAGGAGGTTTGATTGCATTTAAAATCACCGTAGTATCGTTACTAGGGCTTGACGGTTTTCGAAAACCGGTTTTTCAACTTCGGTTGTATAAACGAATTTTCCATAAACGAGTCTATAAACAAAAGTACAGAAAAATTGGATCTTTTATTTGATGGGTTGACCATATGCCCATTATCATTATCCAGCGAAAGGGTATTTTCGATATCAGGAAATTTTGCTACAAAACAATCATTGGACGCTTTGTGTTTTCAATTATATTTTCTCAAGAGTAACACCAAATAATTTCTTGTTGTGTATTATTATGTATATAAATAAACAACATTAAAAAAATTGAACTTTTTCTCGCTATTTTAATTGAATTATCTATTTTTTGTAAAACTTCGAAAACCGGATAAAACCGGTTTTCTAACAATATTGACATTCGAAAACCGGTTTTTTTCAAAAGTCTGTTTTTTTATAATCCCTAATCGTTACTATTATAGCAATTAATAAAAACATACATATCTTTTCCGGTTCTAAGCTCAGAAATGCAACCCCAATACCCACATTTTCCTTAATATCTATTTTAATATGGGTGATACAATGTTTATAATTGAGGTATTCTTATATCATAGTTTTTTGGACCTTTTGTAGTTTATATAAATACGCGATAAGCGATCGTTCGTAAGATAGCTGGGCTAACCTCGTCAGTTGCAATTTCATATGTGTGCTGGGATGACGTATTTTTTACGCGTAACTTAAAATATGATTATTTAATAAAAAAAACCACGGGTTTTATAAAAAAATGTATGAGGAATGATGCAGAGAGATATTTTAAGGACCTTAGACTATTATTTTTTTTGAAATTCATAAGAATAAGGCCAATAATGAGGAAACCACTGAGATCCCTAAACGACCCCAATCGGATGAGAAGTATTTTTCTAGTCTCCGAGCCGCGAGAGATATTTACATGAAATAACAGTTTCTATGACATTGAAACGATTGTGTTTTTTGTCATAAGCTATTGTTTTTCTTATGACGACAATGCAAAGGTTCGTTACTCTCCCCTTACCAATTCCTACGCAACGCGAACCGGTAGTCATTCAATATTTACCCCTAATTGGTGGAAATTATTAACTAAATTGAATACACCTTGAATATTTCTCACAATTTATAAATGTACATGAAAAAGTAATATCCGCTCATTACGTTGCTTCTTACTACCAGGGGGTGGAATAAATAAGTGGAAGACAGGGATGTATTGTCACAGCTCTGAATAAAATATAGGGTTAAAAATACTATAGCAATATTTCTAGTTATATAAGAATTGTGAAATTGTATTGATTTATATTCACCATCACACCATTGTCAGAACTAAACGCAAGCGCAGGTGTAGGGAACTTGTTCATGTTGGAAGACCGCATACATATATCCAAATCGATTTAAGCCACAAAAAATCACGTACAAAATTTTGTTACTAAATATTTTGTTTTGTTTTAAAGCTTCTTTTAAAAGGAAAGCATTTGAGAACTTACTTAAATTCTCCGCAAACTCATGGTTAAGATGTAGTGAAAAATGAAAATTTGAGACTTTTAACTTTTGTCTTCAAATTCGTAACTGCGAGGACTTGAATGAGGAATATATGAATAAAATAAACACCCTAAATATTTAAATCCTCATTAAGCTTTAATTAAAAAATAATTTTTAGCAAAAAAATCATGCACAAAGGTAACTTAATAATCTGTTTTAAACTATTTTCTCTATCTTGTGTGACGCTCAAACCATTGCATAGTAACATCTAAGCATTGAAAGACTTTAGAATGTGTTAGGCCAATATGCCTCCCCTCAGGCATTTCTCTGCGTTTCTTTGATCTTGCTCATTTTAAGCAGATATTTCCGTAATTATTTACCCATCGTTCAAAATTTCGAATCTAAAATCGTTTTCACATTGCGATTATTCTATCGTCACATTCTCTGAATATTGAAATTTGTACCTACTACTGCTTTAGTAATATCTCGAAAATATATCACTTCCACTACGTTACTGGAAATTACAAACGACATTTTCAAAATTTCAATCTTGATACATTTAAAGAATTCCAATTAGGATGATCAAAAATCTGAATAATCCATGTAATAAGGACTTTATTCAGGGGTGGGCTGGAAGGGGGCTCGGGGGGCTCGCCCAAGCCCCTTGTTAAAATTTGACGAGGCCGGCGAGCCCCTTGTTAAGTTAAGAAAATCATTCGTTTAAGATCAAATAAGCACCTCACTGCAATTTCTTTTAAATTGTAATACGAAACAGAAGACTTTGTTGCTAAGACAACCAACTAGCCGCAAAAAAGCCAGCGAGCCACGTTATATGCATCATCCATGGTATGAAGACATTATGACTGAGATTTACCAAGCCCCTTGTTAGCATATTACCAGCCTACCGCTGACTTTATTGCATGTACATGTGATTTTACTAGAATCAGTAAATCAAACGCAATCTCTCTTTTTCGAGAGGTTGAGTACACGATGGATTTTATTAATCGCTCACTCTACGCCCCGTTTTTTTTTAAATCAGATGTGTGGAAGAAAACTAGTACTGTAATCATGAGAAATATTTTTTTATAAACATGCTACAAAGATCACTCAAACAAATGTCTTTTATGGTAAGTTGTAAAGCCCGTGACGCAGTGGTCAACGTCGTAGCCTTACGTGGCGTATCTCAATACAAACAACATTTTTTCAATCGATTTATCGATGTTTTTGATGTCTAAAAAGTCCCTCTCACTTTTTTGATTATAAAACAACGTGGCGTGGCGAGAGTGATTAGTTAACCACTAGCCCTGTCCTAGCTTTAGGCTTCTATCCTTACTCTCTTCGAAAAAATGAGAAGCTAACAAGCTGTCTTGACATGGATTAAAAAAATAAGAAGTTAAGAATCTTGAATAAACAATTTGTTATTTATTAGTAGATTCTCATGTAAACAGTGTTTTATTTTACATTTTAAAATGTACAATACTTAAACAGCATTACAATATTGGTACAATATTGAACAATTGTGTCGTTATCATGTTTATTTACATCATTGAATATAAAGTGAATTCGCACTTAACAGTTAGCAAACATTGATAGTTAAACATTAAATTTACTCACTTTGAAAAAAAGTGAGGTTGAGCGACTGAGTAACAAACAGTTCTCGTAGAAAAAAAAACTTATGTTGAGATACCTCCATTAGGAGGCCATATGTTCCACATTGGAAGCGGACATGGATACAAAATAATTAAAAAAGCATTAATAGAATCGGAGTATTCTAAGAGTATTCTAACCTGTTGGAGTAACAATGTTTTTTTTCAGTATATTTTCATGCCAAAAGAACTTTACTGTGGTAAAAATGTTGTGCTTGGCTCATCGATAAAATTATTTTTTACTGTCGTACAAAAAAAGCATTGTTTCTCAGCTTTATTATATAAACATAAAAAAAATCTAATCTAATTCATCAAAATGAATGCAAATTTACTAAAACATTCACGACATTTGCGAGACTTGGTTGCATTTATTGTATTGTATAATATGTTTTTACACAAGGCTGTCGAGTAAAACTTCAATAAATGCATCCATTATACTTCAAACTGCAGGAGAAATTGATGTCAGAAGTGATCGTATACATATTAACCGGATCATTCTGTAAAACGGTAATCCTCAACTGGGGGGTCGCGACAAAGGGTAAGAATGTATTCTTTTATACTTTCAAAATATCGATGTGATCATAAAATATTTTTGAAAAAACATGTAACTAATATTGTAATATAATTCAAAACGTCTTCCTCTATAGTTATAAAATATAATAGTGTGTTTTTTCGCAGTTTTACTCGAGCGAAACAACATTATAATAGTTTTCCTATTTAAATAAATAACTAAGAAAAAAATGTATTTTAGTTATACAATATTTAATAAAAACAATATTCCTTTGTACTTTATTCCACTTTATTAATTAGGTAAGGACCGGTTTCGCTCATTGCGAGCATTATCAACTGATGCTCATTATCAACTGATTATCAACAATGCTCGCAATGAGCGAAAACATGTCCTGACCTAATTAATAAAGTGGAATGAAGTACAAAGGAATATTGTTTTTATTAATATAATGCCTTCCCACCGAGTATT